>CAUYSK010000784.1:0-12057 GCA_963575035.1 Avahi laniger
CACACGTGCACACAAACACACAAGCGTGCACACACGCCTATGGCAGAATAAAGGCGGCCACAAGGTCTTTGGCACTCCTCACGTTGAAAAGTGGCATCGGGTGTGAAACCATCTGGTCCGGGACTTTTCTTTTTTGGAATGTTTTTTATTGCTGTTTCAATTTCAGTCCTTGACATTGGTCTGTTCAGGAATTCTATTTCTTCCTGGTTAAGCCTAGTGAGGCTGTGTGTTTCTAAAAATTTGTCCATTTCCTCCACATTTTCCAGTTTGTGTGCATAAAGGTTTTTGTAAGATTCATAAATTATATCTTGAATCTCCACGGCATCAGTTGTAATTTCTCCTTTTTTATTCATGATGGAGCTTATTAGGGATTTTTCTTTTCTGTTTTTCATTAGTTTAGCCAAAGGTTTGTCAATTTTGTTTATTTTTTCAAAGAACCGATTTTTTGTTTTATTAATCTTCCATATAGTTTCCTTCTTGTCAATTTCATTTAGTTCTGATTTGATCTTATTAATTTCCCTTCCTCTGCTGGGTTTGGGGTTGATCTGTTCTTCTTTTTCCAGTTCTTTGAGTCGATTCATTAGGTTGTCTATTTGTGATCTTTTTGACTTTTGGATATAGGCATTTATGGGAAACACAAAGTGCAATGCTCATCACCCGAAGGATGGACATATTTGAAACTCGGACTTGGGGCAGGGGGCAAGGGCAACATACGTAATCTAAACATCTGTACCCCCATAATATGCTGAAATAAAAAAAAAAGTGGTGTCAATGTCCCATTCCCCTGCACCCAGGCAGTCTGAGTGACTGATCTGATAGATTGGATACAGGTACAATGATGCTGCACTGTCTCCTGGGTCTAGGTCTTACAAGGGTGGCAGCTTGTTCTTCCTGATGCTTGGGACACTCTCTCTAGTAGCCCTGAGCTGCAGAACAAGAAAGAAGTCCAGCTATCCTGAGACCTCATGCTGGGGACACCACGTGCAGGTGCTCTAGTCAACTGTCCCAGCAGAGCCCAAGCACACATGTGAGCCGTCTTGGACCTTCCAGACCAGGTCACCCACCAGCTAAACACCCTCAAGAAACCCCAAGTGGAGCAGAAAAATAACCTGGCTGAGCTCTGCCCAAATCCCTGACCCACAAAATCAGAAGATATATAATTCAACAGTTGTTCATTTAAGCCATTACGTTTCGAGTGGTTTGTTACGTAGCAATACCTAAATACACATTAGTTCTTTTGCAACATTTTTACTAATCAACTTGGGCTTAAGCGCTATCTGAAACTGTTGCACGAGATTTCAGAAACCCTTCCACGGGCATCACTATCAGACACATGACGCCTGTCCATCAGCTCCATAAAATTCAATACTAGCAAGTTCTTATAGCTGCCGTATGTTTGCAGACAGTATTTTTTAATATCATTACAAAGAACTGGACTTTGCAGCTCTGGAAAGCACCCTTGAGAAAGTGATTTCCTGTTTTAATCACCTCTCACCAGTCAAGCCACAAACACTTCGAGTGTCATGCTCTGTTCCCAGCTGGCCGAGTACACACGGCCCTGCGGGAGCACTTGGGGACGGGACCGAGGGGAGGGGAGCCAGACGCCCCCGGAGTAGCAGCTACATGAGCTGGGCTTGCCAGTGCAAGCTGTCTACAGGAAGGCTGGCAGATTCTGTGTTAATAACGACAGCTTGGATATCTGTCCTCTTTTCCCTACTTCTAGTAATATGCAAAATGTGTAAATACACAGGAGATAAGGAGCCATGATGACAAGAAAAACAAAAATAACAACCTGATGCTGAAAGTAATATAACTGGCCCCTGGGCATACAAATCCATGGACCCACATTCAGGTTCACATGGCAGTGTGGCCAGAAGATTCCATTGGTCAGCAACAGCCAGGCCACTGGCACGCTGGTGCCGGGGTAGGAATCGTTCAGTGGGAATATTCTAAGCAGCACAATATAAAAGTGTGTGCAAGGAATCCCCTACCGGCCTTGTGAAAGCGTGCCGACAGTTTTCTCCAACAGCAGTGTTGCTCCAACATATGCATGCATATCCACAAACAAGCTTGCAAAGAAACTAGCAAGATGGAAATTTAGTCCACTGCTCACAAGCCTCCTTCTCTGCTGTACACAAAACCAAAAATCTTAGATGTCTGTTTCTACATATCAAAAACACCCCAAGATCTCTCTGAAACTCCTTCTCAATAAGTCGGCACTGAAAAAATGTGGTAGGTATCACTGCTATAGGCGTTTGCCAACAACTCCCTAAACCGATAGGCAGATAAATAATGCCCCTGATGATAGCACTTCTTGTGCAAGAGCTTTGGATCATGAGTCCTGACCTCAAAAGCTTTATGACACCAAAAGCAAAGACAGAGCTGAAAGCACCACTCCCCAGAATCTAAAAAGAAGCTTCCCTTCTCATAGGTGGGAGGAAAAAAAAAAAAAAAACGCAAGGCCAAAACTCATCTGTTTCAAACTAAAATCCCACCTACTAAAACAGATTAAGATCCGTCTATATTCTCCCAGTTATTTCCCTACCGTTTTGTTCTAAAATGTTTGGCTGCTCTGGAAAGTTTTCAAAAGCACCATTCATCACTCTCATTAGCAAAGCACAAAAACAAAGGATGTTGTGAAGGAAAGAGATACACGTACATAAAACTCCAACGTCTTGTACCGTTTTCTCTCTTTTTCATGTCCCGGGTGAAACTGAAGCTTTGGATTTCAAACGTACTCACGTGAAACAATGTTTACAAACAAACACTGGAAGAGATCAGATTCAAAATAGAAACCTCGCACAACTAGCTAAGCTTCATTACTTTAATCACTACTTAGCAACTTCTCTAAATACACACGGGGAGAGGGACGAGGCACTACTTTAATTAATGAGACGTTTAAGGTCCTCAAAGAGGAAAACAACTTTCAATACTGTGGTATGGAAAAGGGGGAGGAGAGGAGGTGGTCCTCTCGAATACAAAGCCAACGTGTTGACAACTCTGCAAGTCTGAGTAATTACACTGCCAGCCAAGCCCAGGACCTGAATGAGTCTTCAAGACACCACTCCCTGTTTAGTATGATAAGTAGGTCAACTCCTGGGTGAAGTCTTCAGGTGATTGGCAGTGGGTGCCTTTAGCTGAACCGAAGTATTAAAGTTACATCAATCTGTCAACCCTTACAACTAAGTACCCAAGCAAAAGATGTTCTGTGGCCCTTTCCTGCTGATTTAGCTGCCCAAAATCACCATCTTAAGATCCAGAGAAGAGTATAGAAGGGTTATGGGCATATGAATTATAGAGGCCTATATAATAACGGATTAGAGAAGTCACAAAAATGTCAACTTTGTCATTTTATTTTATAACTTCAGATTATCTCTCTGAGTTCCAGGGTAGTCTCAGAACTACTACTAGTTAAAAAATGCTAAAGGTCTTTAAAACATCTGTGCAGTTTCTAAATACCAATAGTATTTACTGTTGCTAGTTTTAACCTCTCCAAGTTTTTAAACGATTTTTTTAATGGAAAATGTGTAAGGCTTTTTAAAATATTTTAAATATAGCAAATAAATTTCATATAATCTCCCTTGATCTAGCAGTGTAGCAGCTGCAATTATTCTAGAGAGTAACAAGAGCTAATAGAAAACCCAACACAGCTAAGACAGTTAGACAAATGCAATTCTCCTTGACCTGTAAAAAAAAAAAAAAAATCAGCTTTCACTCGTGGGTGAGCTGAATGTTCTTGGACCTAGAATTTTTTTCTCTATTTCCAATAGATTTATAAATACTAACTGGAATTTGCTACTTCTGGAGGAAAAAGTGGCCCTGTAACAGATCATCTTGAAGAACACCTGATGTCATAAATCAAATAAAAATCAAGTTGACTTTGTGAATTAGCCATTAAAATTGTGCCTAATCCATTTAAAATTTGAAAAAAAGAGAAAATGATCTAACATTGACTAAGAATCTACAACATGACAGGGTCATTGCCTACATTAAATCACTTGATCTTCACCATAGCCAACAAAAATAATAACCTCCCCAAATTACAGATGGGAAAACAGGCTCACAGAGCTGGTGGGTTTGTCAAAGCTTGAAACAATGGGAGGCCAAGACCAAAAACTGGAAAAGCTCTTCCCTCATGGAATCTTTGGAGCATCCAAACCAACATCCCTGGGATTTTACTTCCTAAATTGCAGAAGAAGTTTTTCTTGAGTGATTTCTTTAAGGACACAGTTTTATCACCCAATTTCCCACATCCAGAGAAGTTCTAATGAGGAAGAGAAAAAACAACTTAGGAAAGCTTATTCAAGCGCACCTTAATTACTGGCAACCATTCTTGGCAGAAACAAAAGAACACAGCTAACGTCTACTCCTATGTTCCTTGCTGTGATACCTTTTCACATTCTCTGCTTGAACCCTGACAACAGTGCCGTGAAGTAGGTGGTATTAGAAGGCAAGGATCCTGCGCTCACAGAAGTTAACTGTTCTCACTCTCAGACGCACAGATGCCTGAGAGATTCCTCTTCTCATCATGGTCCACAGTGTGCCACTTTGATGTTTCCGCTCCTAGAAGAAAAAACACCCACTACCCCACTTTCGAATTTCAGTTAGCTGTGTTTTTGCAAACATCTGTATTTTAAGCAGTGGGTCATAACATAATGAAAGATAACACTGACCCCACCAAAGAACATTCAGGAGATTATTAGCATTGCAGGTTTCCTTGAAAAATATCTTCCTGATAGGAGGTGCCTTCATCATTTAAAATAGATTCACTTTATATCTGTCAACAGCACAAATGCCAAAATGCCACCATCTTCCAGATGTAGTTGTTGTTTAAACAGTTCTCAGTCCAAATGATGCACTTACAGATCCACCTGATTGGTCTAAAAGGTTTTTTCCAGATCTCTAACAAAGTGGTAAAGGTCCCAAATCCTGAATTCAATTTTAATGGATCTAGTGATTAGTCACATCCTGTGCAGCAGTGCATCAGAAACCAATATCCTGTGCATTTTGTCTCCCTCTTTTGCAGGTGCTGCTGGCTGTAATAAAAGAAATCCCAGTTTAGAGTAAAACCCTGCTGGGCAGGAACCTGGCTACCCATTATTCACATATGACTCTGCACACTGGGTTGCAGCATTATAAATTATACATCTTAAGAATGCCTTTGTGGTAGAAGAAAACGTGTTCCCTGGAAAAGAGTTCATTTTTTAATTTTGGATTTAAGATTGAATTTAGAAAACAAAACAACACAGAGACAAAAAATTTTTTTCAACATTTATTATATACATAAAAGGAACAGAACAGAAAACCCATTCTCGTAACAACGACCTACACAAAAAGAGCACTCTCTTTTTTGTGTATTTAATCTGTTCATACGGCATATTTTGACTAGTGAGCAATTTTATGTTTCTGAGACACACAGCAAGTTGTTTTCTTAAGTGTTGGAGAAAGAAACACTGATTTTTACTATAGTCTATCCCAGAGAGACCTTTTCAAAAATATAATCTCTAGAACATAGATTAGTTTTCTAATCTAAAGGGATGCAGTATAAATAACAAGAACAGAAAAACCATACACTAGAAAACATACATCTGATTCCAAAAATTTAAATCTTACAGTGCCTGAATATTTTTAAAAATGCCAAGAGTGGGAGAAATGATAATGACTTGATTGTCGTCTCTAAAACCACTTAAATTTATCCCACCGTAAAATATCACCCTCATGAATATGCATGTGTATGCATATGTATACACATACCACACACTTAGTATCATGCGGTATCATACATTTATAATTCGCAAAGGGAACAGCCTTATGAAGTCACTTCTGAGCATGTGATTTACCTTAAGAGGTACTTATCATGCGGCAACAAGGAATTCTGAAGGATGCCCTAGGCAAAATCTACCCTAACTCTCAATAGCACGTATCTGACCTGGGGAACAAGCCCCATCATTTTGAAATCAGGGCTGCAAAAAATTCTCACAGTGTGGGTGGGTGGAGTAAGAGATTCTGTGCCCTGTGTGCTCCTCTGAAAAGCCACTGTTGACCCAGACCTTGTGGTCCTGTGAGCACCACAAGCAGCCATGCAGACTAGAAGTGTCTGCGTAGCTCAAGGAACTGACGGTAGGAGCCCAGCCCAGCACCCCTGAATTATGAGAAGACAGAGATGGGGAAACAGAGACTCACAGAGCTTCTGAAAGTTCAAAATTTCTGAGAGCCAAAACCAACAAATTGGAAAAGCTCTTCCATGATGCACAGCCTTGGGGCACCTTAATCAGCCTCCGTTCAGCAAAGGCAGCTGGTGAGCTGGGCAGAAAGGAGTCTCTGTCTGAAGAACAGGTGAGGACTTAAAGGGGTAGGCTGGGGGGGCTTAGCAAGGAGGTCAGAGTTCACCAGACAGCAACAGGATGGACTGGAAAATCCCCCCCACCCAGAAAGAACCAGCCAGTTGTCATTGAGGTGTCTGAGTATCTCTGATGCACAAAAACATGTTATTTTATGGCACTCTCAGAACTATAAAATACCTAAAAATGGAGCCTTGTTCACGGTGGCTTATGCAGTCTATTTTTCTAACATCTTCATTGCGGTATAAAAACATACCATAAAATCCACTCGTTTAGATGGTGTACAATTGAATGAGTTTTCAGTATCCTCACAGACCTGTGCATCCATCACCATTATCTAAATTTAGAACATTTTCCACACCCCAAAAAGAAACCACGCACCAATTAACACTGTCCATCGTTACCCTCAACCCTAGGCAAACACCACTCTCCTGTCTCCATAGATTTGCCCACTTGGGTCATTTCATATAAATGGAATCATACAATATTTGGGCTTTTGTGACTGCCTTCCTTCACATGATATGTTTTCAAGGTTCATCCACATGGCAGCATGTATCAGTACATTTGTCAGCCGATGGACATTTGGGTTTCTTTCGCCCATTATGAGTAACGCTGCTATTAAAGATGGCGGGACAGATAACGGAAGGCACAGACCTGTAAGTCATTTTCCATAATCTTTCCAAATGGAAAAAATGTTAAATAAGATAAAATAATGACTAAAAGATCAAAATTAGTCACCTTTCTACTTTGTTCATTAAACTATGAATTTCTTTTCATAAAGATTTGCTTTCCTATTCTCCACCTAAAACAGAAAGGCTACCCAAAATAGGTAAAATTATATAAATAAACTATCACCCCTCCCACCCCCCACTCTATTGCCATTGACCTTGGCCCCAGCTAGGAATGTCGTGGGAGTGTCCGAGCAGGAGGAAAGCACCCTGTGTGGGCTAACCTACCATCTCCTGATGCACATGACCTGTGGAAAGCACCTTCTGGCCCAGTTTTACAAATGCTTTTCCATCCTTGAAAAAAAAACAGAGGGTTCTGGTCATCTGTCTAGTGTTCACCATCACCAACTTGCGTGCAATGCTACTGAGAGGTAAAAACCTCCCAGGACAGACGGAGGATCCATCTGTGGGTTAGAGTCCAAGTGGGACTTTAAACATTCCCTCCACGACCAATTTATCCACCTTCACCAGGAGCCAAGAAGCGCTTCCCATCGGCCAGATTCTCTGGGTGAAGCTCAGAGCCCAAACATTTCTATTTACTCCTGGCACTGACCCAAGGATCCCGACTGACAGAGTGAGAGGCGCCAGACCTAGCATAGGTGTGTTTCGGGGCCAGATTCCCACACAGCCCTGGCCACCTGCCTTGAACCTAGCCCAATGCAAACCCCACGACGATCCTCTGCTCGGTCTGAAAAACACACTGAACTCCCTTGAAATAACTGACACACAAAGAATAACTTCTAAGCACTCCAAATCTCACTAAATCTTAGTTTTCAATTACAAGCTGTTTGTGCCAGTATGTCAAACACACCAAACCTTTTTTTTTTTTTTTTTTTTTTGAGACACAGTCTTGCTCTGTCGCCCAGGCTAGAGTGCAATGGCTAACTGCTCGTTGCAACCTCCAAGTCCTGGGTTCAAGCCATCATCCTTCCTCAGCCTCCCGAGTAGCTGGGACTACAGGCGTGCACCACCATACCTGGCTAATTTTTCTAATTTTTGTATGGATTGGAGTCTCAGTCTTGTTCAGGCTGGTCTCAAACTCCTGGGCTCAAGTGATCCTCCCAGCTAAGCCTCCCAATCCCTTAGGATTACAGGTGTGAGCCACCGCAACCAGAACAACACCAAACCTCAAAGTCCTTAAAATTAGCAAGTGGGGATTACAGTTTTCTGAGCAGAAGTGTATCTGTGTATGTGTGTGTGTGTGTGTGTGTGTGTGTGTGTGTGTGTGAGAGAGAGAGAGAGGCAGAGAGAGTCAGAGAGAAAAGACGTGTGATGTGTTGATTCTCAGCTTTGTATTTACTCAACCTCTACGGCTACTATGTGACAGACACTGGCCACACATGTCAGATAGAGGCACAGCCATTGCTTCACACATCCCACCTGCAGGGAGTTGAGCGCACAAACACTGGGAGCTACGGCAAGTGCCCCAGAGCAGCACAAGCAGAGAAAACCTCAAACCACTGGGGATGTAGAGCTAGCCCCCCCAACCCCCGAGATGGCTGGTCTGAGCTGAGTCTCAAAGAAGGAGTGCAGAGAGAAAGTAAACATTCCAGGCAGAAGCAGCAGAAAATGCCAGAGCGGAGGCAGGAAAATGCACACAAGTCCAAGTGGGTGGAGTACGGGGTGTGGAGAGTTTGGAAGGCAAGAGGGGTCCCTCTAAGGGACAGGCTGTGCTGAGACGGCAGGACTTGGGGAAAGCCCATACAGGGAAATTTCAGCAGCAGATGACAATGAAATTCCAATCTTAGAAAGATGAGCTTTTCAAACATGTTTAATTTCTTTTGCGTTTTTGAGAGGGAAGACAGAACATGTTAATAAAATAATAAAGTTTCTTTCATTTCATTCTTTTTATGCTTGCCTCTATTTTCTCTCAATGTCTCCAACAGTGTAACTATTTTCCTAAAAGTTTCAATAAGCTTGTAAGTATGTAACAACATGCTGTTATACATTTATTCACAGAAAAATCCCACACCAACAAGATTTTTCATAAAAATTGTGATCTGCATGCTTTTAGTAACAAACAGGTCCCTCTCCCCCACCCCAAAATAAGGAAGGCACATTTTCAAAAATCTCTCCAAAAACTCAAGTTTTAAAAATACAGGTTGAGCATCCCTAATCTGAAAATACAAAACCTGAAATGCTCCAAAATCTGAGACTTTTTGAGTATCAAAATGATGACACGCCACAAGTGTGAAATTCCACATGTAAGTACTTAGTACCAACTGAGTTTCGTGCACAAAATTATTTAAATATTGTATAAAATTACCTTCAGGTTGTGTGTATAAGGTGTATAGGAAACAAATAAATTTTGTGTTTAGACTGGGGTCCCATCCCCCAGATATCTCATTATGTATATGCAAATATTCCAAATTCCAAAAAAATCCAAAATCCAAAACACTTCTGTTCCCAAGCATTTTGGATAAGGGATACTCAACCTGTAATTACAACAGGTTGCTACTAAATCATTCCAAACGGACATGCATGAGGAACAGAAGCAGCGGTCCAAAAACCAGAGGCCCAGATAACCAGCCTGTACTACGGCCCATACCAGCAGCTTTTACCTTCCCTGGCCCCAACACACATGCACATGCAATCTGGCCTCCTGAGTGTGGTGCTACATAGGCAAATATTAATATTCTTACCAAATCTTTCAATTAAATTACACATTGCCTTTTTAAGCAAAGAGGAAAAATCCAAGCGGAATAGTGCGACACTTGTGAAAATTCCCAGGGAGTAAAACCATTTGATGGATAAAACACATTAGTAATTCAATTAATTTTTTTATTATTATTTTTATTTTTAAAGACAGGGTCTCACTCTGTTCTGCTGCCCAGGCTGGAGCGCAGTGGAGCGATCGCAGCTCACTGCAGCCTTGAACTCCTGGACTCAAGCGATCCTCCCGCCTTGGCCTCCCAAAGTGCTGGGATTACAGGCACGAGCCACCACATGCGGCCCTCAATTAATCTTTACTGAGAAGCTAGTATGGGCCAGACCTGATATTGAAGAGATTCTTAATTATCATCCTATTCAATACTCACATTCACCCTATCAGGGAATATTCCATTTTAGAGATGAGAAAAATGAGGTTCTATAGGATTGGTTTGCTTAAGGTTAAATGGCTAACAAACCTAGGTCTCCGAACCTTTCCAAAGCTGCCCCCTGAGAGCAATTGGAGGGTGGGGGGCAGTGAGCAAAGGGGTTCCAGCAACTTCTGAGTCACCTTCACTCTCTTCTACCCCTATCACTCAGCAGGCAGTGAGCAGTATTTCTTTAGACTGAAATGCTAAAGAGTTATCTGTCTGAGATCTCATCCAAACAGCTGGCTCAAGTCATCATCCTAGAGGACTACCTGTCGCCCTGCCCAAACACCCAGTCCTTCCTGTTCCATCACTCTGCAGAAAGTCCCTGCGTCTTGCCCTGGCACTCACATTTGTCCTCAGCTCGATCCTGACCACCCCCCCATCTGACATGAACCCTCCAAGGAGCCAAACTGGCTCTGTACCTGAATGGCCCTTGTTCACACTGTTTCCCTTCTTACAAAGCCTTCCCTCCCACTTCTCAGAATCACAGCACACACTCCAGACGCCCCGCCTGGACCCCAGCTACGGACCTACAGAACCAGAGCCCCTCTCCCCGCTCCAGGCAAGTGCTTTCTGAGGTCCCTACACTACCCAGTTAGCAAGCACTGCCCTAAATCAAGGCCAGCCTTTCCTCCACCAATGCAAACCCCAGTGACTAAACGAGATTTCCCCTATACACTCCCCATGATGACAGCTCCCACCTCCAAAACCCAGGAGCCATTACTCTCTGAACCACGCTGTTGCCAATTAATGCTACCACCTACTGTTATTTATAGCTTTATATATTCTTCCTGTCTCTTACATTATACTCATTTGGGGTGCAAGAATTTAGTCTTATATTTCTTCATAGAGCATGTTTTCTACACGGCAGTCCTTCAACAAACCCCATACTTCCAGCTGGTGCCCTGCATCCTGTGTCCATCAGGAGCCATGGGTATCAGGCCACAAGGACAAGAACAGATCAGCCCTCCCAGTCTAAGCATAATGTGGTCTCAGTGTTCAGCACAGGCTCTGCGTAAGCACGGGCGGACAGAGATAAACAGCCATTTCCACCTCAGTGATAACCACAAAAACATTTTTTCACAAGAGAAAAACAATGTTACATATGACTAAGTGTAAGCCTTCATATAACTACTCACTAAGGACATTTCTGGCATTACGTCATGCCACGCCACTGTCCAGAAAAATTGATTTGTTGAACCTGAAAATAGCTCAAATATAATGCTAAAAAATTAGCCCACAAAATTCTTACTGCAGAGAAAGCTTTGGTGGGTTGAGATGTTGGGATCTTTCTTTCTCTTTTCCTTTTTTCCTTGTTTTCTTTTTAGGGGGGTTGGCTAGTTTTGGTGCAAAGCCATAAACACGATCTACCCCCATTTTTCCCCACCAGATAGGAGTTCGTCATGCCACATGTCACCTAGCAACCTAAATACCACTCGACAACTACCCAGCCACCCAATTCTTCATACAGAATTTGTCCTGCAAGGAACAGATAAGAGAATAAATGTTAAAACAGTGTTAATTATGTGTTTGCTTCATAATCACGTTATATAGGGTGGGAAGAGCAGGAACTGAGACTAAAAATTAAGCTTAATCATTACCTAGCAATTTAAGAAGAAAAAATACAAATGGACCTAGAAGACACTCAGGGTCTTACAACATTTGAGTTAACAGTCTTGTGATCCAATGACTGAACTCTGCATATGCAAAGCTCATCTTAAAATTCACCTATTGCACTATAAGTTGCACTTAAAGACCATTTAAATAACTTTGGAAAGCCCACAACTATCTCTGACTCTCCCTCTCGTTTATCTCCATCACCCTTCCTTCCCTTCCTTCAGCTCATGTGCCCCTTTTCTCTTCATGATGCCTTCCTAGACTCCCCCAAGAAAACTGCACTCCCTTTTC
>CAUYSK010000786.1:0-48970 GCA_963575035.1 Avahi laniger
ACATTCAGTTCCTCAGTTTCAGTGGCCACATGTGGCTTATGGCCACCACATTGGACAGTGTAGACATAGAACATTCCCTCTATTGCGGAAAGTTTGTTTTGTTTTGTTTTGGGTTTTTTGTTTGTTTTCTTTGGTTTTTGAGACGGTCTCCTTCTGTAACCCCAACTAGAGGGCAGTGGTGTCATCATAGCTCACAGCAACCTCAAACTCCTGGGCTCAAGCAATCCTCCTGTCTCAGCCTCCACAGGAGCTGAGCCTACTGCGCGTGGCTAATTTTTCTATTTTTAGTAGAGGCAGGGTCTTGCTGTTGCTTAGGCTGGTCTCGAACTCCCGACCTCAAGCGATCCTCCCTGCCCCAGCCTCCCAGAGTGCTAGGATTACAGGTGTGAGCCACCGCGCCTGGCCAAGGCAAAGTTCTTTAACACGGCCAAAGCCCTGCTGCTCCTGACTCCTCTCTGACCATGTCCACACCATACTCCCATTTGCTCCCCTCCAGTATTTGCCACCTGCCAAGCCCCCTCTCATCACAGAGCCCTGGCATGATGGCTCTGTTGGGAGCACTTCTCTCTCCCTGGCTCGCTTAGCTGATCTCACCTCCAGCATCGCCGCGTCAAGGACACCTCGCCTGACGAGATCAGACCCCTACTGCAGGCTCTTGCAGTGCTGCACGCTTCTGTTTCATAGCATGTGTCGCTTGTGTGATTCTTGATCAACGTTAGAATCCTCCACGGACTGAAAACTTCATGAAGTCAGGAAAGAAGCCTGTTTTTACTCAACATTTTATCTCCAGAGTCAAGTTGAGCATCTGGAAGTTGGCAGGTGCCTGATTATTATTTGTGGATGGATGGATGGGTCTGGGCATAACCTGCCTCCACAAGCAGAGCAAACTCCTGGAGTCTGGGGTGGTCAGGAGAGGCAGAAGGAGCAACAGACTTGTCATCAGAAGGCCTCCATTTCTGCCACAAATGATGGGACCTTGGGCAAATAACATCCTCTGTTTCTTCTCTAAATTGGGAATGACACCCAGCCTCTCTGGCAGGGATGTTTTGTGAAGCCATGAAGACACTTTGTAACTACACAATCTGCTCCCCCAAGCTTCTAGCGCAGCACGGGGCCCATACTCCTTGCTCTGTCTACATGAGCCGGTTGGCTGGCCCCTCCTTCAGGGAAAGGGAGATGAGATCTTATAATCCTCGGGAGAGGAGCTCAAAGCTTTGGGTCATAAAGAGACCATGAAGCCTTGTGCTTCCCAGTATTTATGTCTATCCTCTTCAAAAACCCTCATGGAATTTCTTAGACCTTCAGGGCCCAATGGCCCAGATTCATAAGAAAAGGAACCTCCTGTTGAGCACCTTTTGGTCTTCATTCTCACCCAAAGTTAGGGTCCTTAGCCAGAAGGGGGAAGGGCAGAGAAGGGGGAAATGCTGGTCCTCCCCCCTGCTCGGCAGGCTGGTCTTCACACAGGTTAGGGCTGGGCAGGAACAGTGACAGTGCCTTCTGGGACACGGTTCCTGGGCCAGTCATCTGCAGGTGTGTGCACTGCACCTATTCATGGCAGAATACGTGAAGTCGCTTACTTTGCCTCTGGGATCTGAACTTTACTATTAAGGTGGGTATTTACAGAAAAGCCTAACTACTTCCTCCCATATACCTCATCTTAGAGATGGGCATCTCGGGCTTCTGTTTCATCCGTACTGACTAGCTATGAGTGAGCCTAAGTCATTTCCCCTCTCTGAGTCAATTCTCATCAGTTACATGGAAATAATAATAATAATGCCACTCGCCTTCCTATCTCAGAGAGTTCTTTTAAGCATCAAGCAAGGTCACTGACACAAGTGCTTGGTAAGTGAAAAGCCAATCCAAATGGAAGGTAATATTATTTTCTCTGTGCATTTTAAATCCCCACTTCTGCAGCAGGAAAGCACCATGCTAACTTAGTTATCCCGACTTAACTCAAATATTGCCCAAGATCTACATTCCATAAGGCATGTAGGCAGGACATGAGATGTGAACAAATCCATCATCACAAATCAACTATCCAGCAGCTCCCCAGGGCCAGCCGTCCTCCCTCTGGAGAAGGGTACACTAAGGGGTATTCATTCTCTAATTGTTTTAACAGCTTGGCTGCCCTGCCAGCGCCCTCTCCGAAAACCAGGTTGGTGCGGGAGGTGCAGAATGAATAATGAACCAGCACCTCTGTGATTCTGGCTTCTGTGGAGGGGGTGTAAGGCTATGCTACAGACACACATCCCTGCAGGATAATTAATTCTAGTTGCATGCCGCAGCAGGGCGGATGAGAACGTGCTTCCGCAAACCATCCAGGATGCATCACTGACTGGATTCTGGTGCTCAGAGCTTCCAGCTGGCCAGGACTTCCTCAGTGCATGATCTGTTCAGCAGCTCCGACAGGGACACACTGGTGTCCCGGAGGAACGCAGAGCCCGGGCCCTCTGAGCTCCCACTCTCCAGCTGGAAGCTGCCCACCAGTTCCTGGATCCACTGTAGGTCTGTTGACAGCTCCTGCCTCAGAGCCTCGAGCTGGGCCTGCAGACGGTCCAATTTCCTGGCCACCCCTCCGAGGCTGGCCCCTGAGGCCTGGATGTCCTCTCGCAGAAGCTTCTTCAAGGACTCCACCTTGCGGAACTCATACTTGAGCTGGGACAGGTCGTGTCGGGTGCGCTCATTCTCCTCTCGGTACCAAGCTTCCTTTTCATTATAAATGGAGACCAGGGCCTCCACGTCATCCTGGATGGTATTGTGGGCCCCCGCCAGGGCACGGCATCCCTGGTCCACCCGAGCCACGTCCTCCACCACACGGGCAAAACGCTCGAAGTTGACATAGGTGTTGTTTCGGGGCATGCTTGAGTGGCATTTGAGGGTGTACTCTCTCAGGTGCTTGGTCTTCAGCTGGGTGGGCTCTGTCTTCCGCTGTTCGGGGGCTCTGCCTTCTCCTTTTGACTGGTGGGTGTTCAGACAGAAGAACTGAGTGTTAATTTGCTGCATGCACCCAACGGCAGTCCGAGGTGCAGGCAGAAGGCACACACATGGCCTCTTTGGCATTCACTGCATGCGTCAGGATGTGGGGAGAACCAGGGTGGGACGAGCACCCCCGCAGGCCATAAGAAAGGTCGAGGGGTGAGGGGGTGCTGCCTGCATGCTCACTTCAGAGGTGTCCACGGCCATTAGAGAGGGTTTCCACACGCACAGCATTTAAGGGACGCTCGCGTAGACAAGCAGGCTACAGCCAGGACTCTACAGGCACCCACTCAAGGGCTGGAGCACACGAGGCTGATGCAGGGAGGCTAAGGAGCATCTCTGAGGCCTCGGCAACACTGAGCACACTGTGCGGGAGCAGCCCAAGAGACTCCAGCTCTCTGCCCTCAAGGCCCGCCCACAATGGAGGGCCCTTGGCCTTCCCCATCCTTCAATGAGCAGATGAAGCTGATCTCCCAAACCACTCCAGCCCCCCGGGTTCTCCATCTTGCACCGGTCTCACCCCTTCTTATCTGCACTCTCAGACCATCCTCCCCGGCCTTCTCATTTAACAATTAAGGTGAACGGGACATCTGGTGACATCCTTGGGCATGCATAGCTAGCCAGTCAGCAGAACTAGGCCCAGTCTCTGAGCCCCACCCTCCCAAAGTGCGTTTCCCTAGACTAGACTTCAAGACCTTCTGAAAAGCCAGCAGATGGAGGCTCAATTGCAAGGTGAGTTAGGCAGGGATTTGCCTTTTTGCCCCGGCCCTCCCCAGAGGGAAGAGAACTGCCTTGACAGTGGCTGCCTCTCTTCCCTTCGAGGCCTGTTCCTGAGGCCTTGTAGTGTCTGAGGAAGCCCAGCGACTGATCTGAGTGTCATCCTTGAGCCAGAGCCCCAAAAGTCAGAAAGAAGGAACCCTGGTTGCATAGTTGGGGTTTTTATTGCCATTGATCTCTCTACAACTAGGGAGTCCTGATTCTTGCTTTGGGAAGTGGTGGTGACACATCTTCCAGCAAAGGACAGTTTGTAAGTTGGCCCCAAAGAAGTGAGGCTTGTGAGGGTTTCATTGCATAAGTTACCTCTACCTGTGAAACGCAAACTTAAAGTAGCATAAACGTATTTGAACAAGCTAGGCCCCTTGGGGGCCTTGACTACCTTTCGGCTGTGCCCAAGGTTAGTGTTTCAGGCAAAGGCCTCTCCACAGGACCTCTGCCCCAGCCAGCCCTGGCGACAGAGCAGAGACCCCTGCCCGCTGGAACTCATGGCCATGCCCTTACCGTGATCCAGGGGTGTCTGAGAGCCTCTTGGATGGTGAGCCGTTTCCTGCAGTGAGGATTAGAACACAGTGATGATCCACAAGGACAGAAGCTAGGAGCAACAGTCTCCATTCGCACTCTTTTTAGACCTATATTTTGGCGTTTTTTGACCACTGCTATCAAACCAGTGTAACGGAGGGTGCGGAGATGGACAGCAACTGGCTGCATACCCTGCAGGGAAGGTGGTCCAGGCAGACCCCTCGGTAGAGTGGCCTTACTACCCAAACCCTCACCTTCAGTCCCAAAGCTGAAAGGCCTAATACCACACTATAGGAGAGTCACAAATGCTCTACTGAGCTTCCAGAATCCTCCAAAAGCCAGCTCTCCATTGCTAAACCTCTGTTCTCTGTTTTTGTTTGTCTCCCAGATCCCTCCTCTGGCCTTTGCTGCTCTGTACCCAGGCAGGTGCCCCTACTTAGCACTGCCCTGAGACTGCAGGACATGGCAGTCTAGTCTGTGACCTTTCCACCTGCTCCATGCAGGCCATGCTCTGGGCACCCTGCACCTACAATTACCTGCCTTTTTCCTTCGTTGGCCCCACAGCCACAGGCTCACCCCGGCCCTGAAGAAGGGGAAGGATTAGCACATCTCCCATCCTCCCTGTACCGACCTGTCTGTGCCCACCTCCCCCCACCGAATCCCAGCCGGAATTGGCTTGGAACCCCTGATACTTTACTCTTTCAAATCCGAGTTCCAGTGCCTTTGGGACAGGCTGCACAAGCCAACAAGCTCTAACGAAACCCAGGCTAACTTACAACACCCCCTGCCAACACACAGAGTTGTTTACATTTCGGCAGGAGAAGAAAGCAGAAAGACTTTAGCAAACAAGTTGAAGGCCAAGTCTGGGCCAGTCCACACTCCCCAGCCCCTGCACTGATTAGACGACAATGGTACAGTGACGGCTGTGGCAAAGCAGGGAGAGACTGACGCATCTCTGAGAGAGGTGACAGGAGGGGTCGATACCTGAGAAGCCAGTGGCTTTCTCTGTCCTCTTACCGGGTCTCTTTAACCAGAAGCTTCCTAATGAAGTCCTTGGCCAGCTCGCTAGTCTGGCTGAAGAATTCCTCATCGAAGTCGTAACTCACCGCCGTGATGTTTGCCAGCGTTTCCTGCTTTGTGTCTCCCAGGAAAGGGGATGCTCCACTCAGGCTGAGCACAACAGAGAGGAAACCGCGTGACTGTGGGGAAGTAGATGGAAGTGGGAGTGACGGACTCGGGGAACCCTAACCTGTACAGTCACACGGGGCTGGAAGGCTCCCAGCAACACAACCAGCCCCCTCTGGGCAGCCAACCGGCAGCCTTTTCAACTGAGTCCAATTCGCTACACTGTTATGGAGCTCCTGCTAAGTACCCGAGGGAGACAAATTGTGCCTGCAAGGGTCGCAAAGCTGAGGAGAGAGAAATGCAGAGACAGGGTTCTTCACAATCCCTGGCATAACGAAGCAGAACGTAACAGGAGGCCAGATAAAGGGTGGGGGAGCACAGGAAAGAGGGGGGGCCATGCAGCTCCGTGGCAGCACTGACATTTGCATCAGTTGCATCCTGAAGAACGGAGACGTTGTCAGCAGTCAGAGAGGGGGACGGAAAGATCTTCCAGGCTGCAGGAGCAACTTGAGCAAAGCCCAGGAGGTATGGAAACAGATGAACCACGGGGGACTAGAAGAGTCTGTGGGGCTCCCTCCCAGGGATTGTCAAGGATGTGCCCATCACACAGTGACTCCCGAACCTGCCCTCTCCTGACTCGCATCCCAGTTGTCCGGGGATCCTCCACCCAGACGTGCCGCTGTCCCAGAACTCACTGCGCCAGACCCCACTCCACGCACGCCCTACTCCACCAGTGTTCTGAAGCCAGAAACACAGGAGTCACCTCGGACTCTTCCTTCTATTTCCTTGCCACATCTAACTGGACAGAAGTCTCGCAGGTGACATTTACTACATATCTCTTGAAAGTCACTCCCATCTCCACTGCCACTTTCTTAGCATGGTGGCAGCTAGGTGCACTGGAAAAGCTTTGAGCTTTCAGTCCTGGGTTTGAATCCCAGCTCAACCACGCATTAGCTGTGTGAACTCAACCTCTCTGAGCTGCAGTTTCTTCATCTGTGAAATAAAGAAAATAAAAGTCCCCACCTCACATGGTTATTGGGAAGAATAAATGCATACAAAATGCTTCATACATTCTTGGCCCATAATAAGGGCTCTGGAGTTAATGGCCATTATTATTGTCAATGTTAGAACACAAAGAACCTTCTATGACTCTCCATTTTCTCTATAGATCCCATCTAAACTCCTGAGCACAGCATCAGAAGTTGGTCCTTACCTCGTGCTCGGTACATTTCAGCCACACTTAACACGCCCACCATTCCTTTCTTCGTGCTGTTTTCTCAATCGGTATAGCCCCTCCCTCCCTCTCCACCACCTGGGAAATTTATTTCATTCCGGTCTGTCCCTCCACTGTGCAGCCAGGGCCGACACCCTCTGCCACAGCTCAGGGGAACCCCCCACATCATCCAGAGCTCCCAGGCCAAGTGCTGCTGGGACAGTTGGAGAACTGGTTTACAGGGTTGTTGGGAGGATGCTCTGGCATCCCTGCCCACTCCGGGCTGACTCTCTTATCCCTGAGTGCCAAAAAATAGCATTTGCCATGAGTGCCACGAGGGGAAAACGGTTGGGAAGCACTGACGGAACGAACACCTACTGACCCGCTGTGTAAGTGCCAGAGTCAGGGTAGGAAATTTGCACACGTTGGCTTATCTAGCCCTCACAGCGTGGGAAGTTTGTGATTCCTGTTTTTCTGATGAGAAAAACAGGCCCAGACTTTAAGTGCCTGCTCAAGGCCACCGAGATGGAAAGTGACAGTATCGTCAGACTCCAGCCCCAGACGTGCCCCACTGCACAACGGAGCGATGCAGGAAGTCTCTGCGTAGGCAACTGGATACTTCAGGGACCGGAGAGGAGGAAAGAGAAAGGAGGAGAGAAAATGTACGAGGAAGATAAAGGCATCTGGGAAAAGGAAGGGAGAGGGGAGAGAAAGAAGAGGCAAGATTGGGAGGGCACAGGCAGCTTCGGGGCAGTCCTGAGGCGGTCACAGTAACCCTCAGTCTGGGGCAGGCGCGGCAGGGAGCCCTGGCGTTCCATGGTGGGCATGCAGACGCAGGCTGTGCAGGATGGAAGGCTGGAGCTGCTCTCCTACGTTCCTGCTCAACCTCAACCCCAGGGTCACATGTAGGAAATGGAGCTCACCCCACTTAGCCTCAGGTTTGCTGTGGACTGAACACACCTGGCTTAGGGTGGGTGTTCCGTAAATGTCAGTCTGTCTGCCTGCCCCCCTCTCATCCCTCCCACTTGCCCCAATCTAAGCTGGGTCGGAGCCCCAGGATCAGGGGTACTCACAGGATGTAGGTGATGACGCCTATGCTCCTGCAAAACAGAGAACAGTGAAGTCAGGCCCCTGGGCTCCGATCCCAGGCAGCCAGGGACCCCCACATGGATCTCAGGGGAGGAGATCACCAGCGTCCTCCGTGGTAGCCCCTGGATGCTGCCTTAAGCTCCACACCCCTCTGTCCAGCCCAGGATGCATTTGAAGTCACTCAGCTCTGGACACTGAGTCTAAGGACCCAAGTTCAAGGTCAGACTCCCACACTTACAGGCTCTACGACTTAGGCAAGTCCCTTAACACCTATGTACTTCTTTCTCCTTATAAAATGAGGATGATGATGACTGTCTCACAGGACTGCTGGCAGGATTTTAGAAAGCCAGGTAATGAAGGTGGTTCATTCATTAATGAATGAACTATAAAGCAGTGCTCAAATGAAACGAGCCCTGCGTGTGCAGAGAATTGATCACTGCCCAACACAGTGCCCAGAACACTCCAGGCTCTCCGTGACCACTTGGTTGACCAGCTGACGGAGCTACGGTCACTATCATCTTTATCCTGGCTGCTTGAGAATCTGTGGTAAAAACTAGCCAGGTGCAGGCCTGGGGCTGAGCCTGCACCTCCACCCCACCCCTAGCTCTTCCACTGCTGACAAAGCTGTGACCCAGCCAGACTCTCACCAGTCTCAGGTCCAGGCCTGGTGGCCCCCAGCTGCCTGTGCTACAGGTCCAGCACACCTGGACCAGCCAGAGGCTCTGAAAGGTGAGTGTGGAGAAAAGGGTTTCACAGTCACCCCAAGCAGGGTCTGAGGACTTCTGCCCCTGGAAGGACCCCTCGGCCACCTGGATGGCTTGTGCAACTTACCACATGTCGGCCTCCAGACCCAGGGGCTCATAGTTCACAATCTCTGGAGCTGAAAGAAGTCACATTAAAGAGTCAACAGGAGCACGAAAAGGAGAGCAGATGATTATAGGGAATTTTAGGGAATTTGACACCAAATGTCTCCATCGTGAATCCCCAGTAAGGAAAATCAGAGCAGCAGATGGAGATAATCTACATCCAAGAATTCTGAGGAACGGAGTTGCTATGGCCCAGATGTTTGTGTTTCCTCAAAATTCATATGTTGAGGCCGGGCGGGGTGGCTTACGCCTATAATCCTAGCTCTCTGGGAGGCCGAGGCAGGCGGATTGTTTGAGCTCAGGAGTTTGAAACCAGCCTGAGCAAGAGCGAGACCTTGTCTCTACTAAAATTAGAAAGAAATTAATTGGGCAACTAAAAATATATAGAAAAAATCAGCCAGGCATGGTGGCATATGCCTGTAGTCCCAGCTACTCGGGAGGCTGAGGCAGAAGGATTGCTTGAGCCCAGGAGTTTGAGGTTGCTGAGACCTAGGCTAACGCCACGGTACTCACTCTAGCCTGGGCAAAAGAGTGAGACTCTGTATCAAAAAAAAAAAAAAAAAAATTCATATGTTGAAACCTAATTGCCCTTGAAACAGTATTAGAGACGGGGCCTTTAGGAGGTGGCAGGTCATGCGAGTGGAACCCTCGTGAATAAACTAATGTGCTTATGCAGCAGGCCCAAGGGAGCTTGTTTGCCCCTCCTGCCACAGGAGGTGCCACGTACGAAACAGAGAGTGAGCCCTCGCCAGACTCCAAACCTGCTGGCACCTTGGTCTTGGACTTCCCAGCCTCCAGAACTGTGAGCAATACATTTATTGCTTATAAATAACCCAACCTAAGGTATTCCGTGATAGCAGCCCGAAAGGACTAAGACAGGAGTTGCCTGTTTTCCTGGTGGAAACCTTTACGCACGGGCCTTGACAGTGAGAAAGAGGGAAAGCACATAAAACACATGAAAAAGGAAGACGAAGGTGGGGAGAGGAAGGTGCGGGAAGGATAAACGGGGCCCCAGAGAACAGGCCTGCTTTGGAATTCTGCGGTGAAAGTCAGTCAGGGCAGCACTGGAAGGTGACAGAGAAGAAACGGTGGCAGAGAAGGAATCCACCTTCCTCTGAGTCTGGTCTGAAAGAGGGTACCTCCCAGCTGACGGGCATGAGGACATTTTTGGGAGATGCTGAGATGATGGTCTTGAGGTGCCTGAGCGGCGCCAGAGGAAGATGTCCAGGGGCAGGCTACGGGGAGTGGGCCAGAGCCAACAAATGCATCATCAATGCACAGGCAGAAACAGGAGCTGAGCCAACGATGCGAACCAGGAGAGCTTGCGGCGTCTAGGAGAGAAGCCTCCACCGAGGAGAGAAGCGGACCAGGCGCTCCCAGAGAGCAAGCAGATGAGCACTGGAAAGCAAGCATTGGATTCACACTCACTGCAGCACCAGGGTGCCCAGAAAGTGGAAAGTGGAGAAGAGAGTGTAGATGATCCTTTTAAAAAGCTTGTTGGTGAAATGGAAGTGAAAGAGAAGGCAGTACCTTGAGAAGGAGGAAGGACTGAGCCTGTTCAACTGCTAATGGAAAAGGTGGAAAAGCTGAGTTTGCGTATCTACAACAGCAGCAGAACTGCTGCATCCACAGGGTGTGTCTACCATCCCTCCTGCTCTCCACGCTTCAAGACACAGGGGACCACCGTCCTGGTGTTGCTTACTTTTTAGCTTTACAAAAGTGGCATCATACTGCAAGTGATCTATAGTCACTCGGGTCACTTGATCACTCAACGTTATGCTTCCGGTGTTCACTGACTGTTCATCCATGTTCTTCCATTTTCGCTGCTCTATAGTAGTTCATTGTGTGAATATATATCATTTTTTAGTCATTCTCCTCTCAGAGATCATTTGGATGGTTTCCATTTCTTTTGTTATTGGAACAAAATTGCTATGAACTTTTTTGTACGTGCCTCTTGATGTGCATGTGAAAAACTTTCTTTAGGACAGTGACATTCATAGTGTGGTCCACAGACACAGTCTGGAGACCGTCACTGGTCCAACAAGATAGGTGCAGAAATTGGGAGTATGCATTTAGAGACTTACAGCAATTTGACATTGCTGTGATAGCCAAACTCTGATCATCTTTCTAGGAATTTATTTTCATTGTATTATACTAAAATAGAGCCCAGGACAGATTGAAAATTTTTAAAAAAGAAAAAACTATAGTTTGAGAAGCACGACTCACTTTCCAGTGTTAATCTGCTTGAGATATATGTATGTCATCTATGTGCTTTTGTCTGTTTTTCATGTGTGTGCTTTCCTTCTCCTTTTCTTGTCTTTTTTTTTTTTTGAGACAGAGTCTCACTCGCCTGGGGTAAGTGCTGTGGTGTCAGCCTAGCTCACAGCAACCTCAGACTCCTGGGCTCAAGCAATCCTTCTGCCTCAGCCTCCCGAGTAGCTGGGACTACAGGCATGCGCCACCATGCCTGGCTAATTTTTTTCTATATATATTTTTAGCTGTCCAAATAATTTTTTCTATTTTTGGTAGAGACGGGGTCTCACTCTTGCTCAGGCTGGTCTCGAACTCCTGAGCTCAGAACAATCCGCCCGCCTCGGCCTCCCAGAGTGCTGGGATTACAGGCGTGAGCCACTGCACCCGGCTGTCTTTTTTTTTAATGGAGATTTTTGGTTAGTTTTCTTACTGTTTTTTCCCCAACTTCTTTTTTTTTTTTTTAAATGGCTACCTTTGAGACTTGACTACAGATATCTAACAAATTCTAACATAAATCAGCATTTTGACCCTTGTCAAACAATCCAAGAACCTTAGAACCCTAATTTCAAATACTCTGTTCTAGCTAACATTATTTTCCTCAGTTTTTAGTTCTGTCCATTTTTAACTCCACAATTAAAACTTTATCATCATCATTTTAGATAGAAAATGTTTATATTTACCTAATGTTTTTACTGATTTCTTTGTTCCTATTACTTCTTGCTTTGAGATCTCCCTTCAGAGTTCATTTCTTCAAATCAGAAGTACATCTTTTTCATTTTGGGAGACTGAGGCAGGAGGATTGCTTAAGGTCAGGAGTTTGAGACCAGCCTGAGCAAGAGCAAGACCCTGTCTCTACAGAAGATAGAACAATTAACCAGGCACAGTGGTATGCACCTGTAGTCCCAGCTACTTGGGAGGCTGAGGCAGGAGGATCACTTGAGCCCAAGAGGTTGAGGCTACAGTGAGCTATGATGATGCCATTGTACTCTAGCCCGGGTGACAGAGCGAGATCCTGTCTCAAAAAAAAAAGAAAAAAGAGAGAGAGAGAAAGAAGTACATCTTTCAGAAGTTCTATTAATGAAGGTCTATTGGTAGTAAACTCTATTTTAATGTTTTGGGGGTTTATTGTTGTTCTTTGTGTTTTTCCTGAATCTTTCCCCTTATTCTTAAAACACAATTTTTCTGGGCACACAACTATGGGTTTTTTATTTTTCCTCAGCTCTTTAAGATAATATTCCATTGGCTATTGGCTTCTATTGTTGTTTTGAGAAGTATGTTGTCAATCTAATTATTGTTCTTTTGTAGGTGATCTGTCTTTTCTCTCTGGCTGCTTTGTCTTTGGTGCCCTAGCTCCACTGCAATGTGTCTAGGTATGTATTTATTTTTTTTCTGCATGGCATACATTGTGCTTCTGTATGTGTGCATGGATGCAGTTCTGAAAATTCTCAGTCATTCCCCTCAAATGTTGCTTCTCCTTTATTGTCTCTATTTCCTCCTTTTCGGATTCCAAAGAGACCTATGTTAGGCTTTTTTTTTTTTTACCCTCTTTTACTTATCCTTTCTTTCATATTGCCATGTCTTTGTCATTCTATGGTACTCTAGCTGATTTTTTTCAGCTCAGTCTTTTAAGTCTTCAATTCTCTCCTCAGCTGTGTGCAATCTGCTGTTTAACCCATGCATTGAGGGTTGTGTTTTGTTTGTTTTGTTTTTCTGAGACAGAATCTTGCTCTGTTGCACTGGCTATAGTGCAGTCGTGTCATCATAGCTCACAGCAACCTCAAACTCCTGGGTTCAAAACATCCTCCTGCCTCAGCCTCCTGAGTAGATGAGATTACAGGTGCAGGCCACACACTCAGCTAATTTTGTCTATTTTTTGTAGAGATGGGATCTTGCTCTTGCTCAGACTGGTTTCAAACTCCGGACCTCAAGCCTGGTTTCATCCTCCTGCCACAGCCTCCCAGAGTACTAGAATTACAGTCATGAGCCACCTCACTCAGCCTCATTGAGTTTTAAATTTCAAAAATTATATGTTGAATTTCTTTTGAATTTTTAAAAGTTATATCTATCTGGTTCTTTTAAAAATTTGCTTGGTCATTTTTGACATCTCTTCTTGCTTGCTCATTCTTGTGATTCTACCTTTTGTTTCCATATACATTCCACTTATTTTATAGTCAAAATTTGATCATTTCAATGTCTTATGTCCTTGAACATCTAAATCTTGCTAGTCTCTGATTGAGATGTTGATGTGTGCACTTGTCTCTAAGAGGGCCTCCCATTTCTTTTTTTTTTTTTTTTGCTGCTCACAGCTCCAGCTCTAAGTTCAATTCACTGGCTTTTGGGGGTGGAACAGGTGTTGCTGAAAGAGTTACTATCTTTAAAGATTTCTCATTTCCTATGAGCCCAGAATGCATTGAAAAGAATTTTTTTTCCTCAAGAATCCAGTTTTATAGTGGGAGAGCCTTTTGTCCACCACACTACTGAAAGCTGACACTAACTTTTTAACCCTGGCTCTCCGGTTAAAATTTCAAAGGAGTGATGGGAGTAGGGAAAAGTGCTTATAATCTGCTGTTGCTCAGGGATCTTGGGAAAGGCAGGGGCTTAGGGACGTTGCCCTATATATCTGTAAGGTGCAAACAAAACCATTGCAAGTAAAGCCATACTGGCTAATAAGAGCCAATGATGTGCATCTCTTCCCAACTCTGTATTCAATGACGACATGTTGGTATCTTGAAACTGGCCAATGCTATAAATTAAGGATTTTTTTTTGAGACCTCATTGTTCGACATTTATCAGCATACCACTGGGAAAATCTTCCACAATCTGGTCCCACTCATCAACATCACTCACACCAACAGTCTGGCATGAACTCTTGCTCCATTCAGAGTGGACAGTGACTTGCCCCTGATGCATGCACTCATTCTGGTCTTACTCTTCTGCTACGGTATCACAGAACCTGGGATGTGTTCCTCCTCTACCCTCGCTCACTTCCCACCCCACTTCAGAGACTTTTCCCACCCCCAACAGCAGCCCTTTGCCCCTTACTAACTCAAGTTCATGACTGATCCCATTGACCTTGCCAGAGTGGATATCTTGTCTGAACAGTCTTTCAGAGCTGTTTTATATGACTTGCTTTACAATTAACATCCTGTCTTGTGACACCCCTTCCATTATTGCTCTGAATTTCTAGTTGAACTATTGTTATTTAACAATTAGAATAAACTTAACTAATAAACATGCATTTTTACCATAGATGTGAATGGTAGGCAGCAACTGCTCTCTCAAACTTCTGATGTCTGTGTCCCAAGTTTAAGTTGGCTCTTGTGACCTTCGGTGTATCATTCTGAATGTGACTCACTCAGTGCACCATGCAGTAGGTGAAGAATAACCTTGGTTGACCTTAACTAAAATCCCCCAGCCCTCCATTTCCACATTAGTTAAACTGGACCAGATGATCTGAAAAGATCCTTCTAGCACTCTTATTTAGTGGTTTGATGTCTTGTTTCCTCAACTAAACTGTAAGCTCCTTGGGGGTCTTCTTAGAGAGAGAACCAGGTATAGCAGAAGGAGCATAGGCTTTGATGTTGGCTGTATTTGTACTTGAATCTCAGCTCCCCCACCTACCTGCTGGTTGTGTTGCACTTGAACAAGGCACTTAATGGAGAAAATAACTAAATCTGGTTCATGAAGCCATTTGAGGATTAACTGAGACGATGTCTGTAGCATGCAAGACATAGTGCCTGGCACACAACAAGGGCTCCCTGCCCTGAGGTCTGCGGGGTCTCTGCAGCAACATTCCATAGTGACTGCAGAGCTAATACATGTGGCTTGGAAATCCATCAGGACGGATGGTCTAACACATTCTATTTTTCTTTTTGATTAGACTGTGGTCAGAAGCTTTAGCTCCCAGATTTTGAGGCGACCACACCCTCCCTCCATGTCTAAGACCACTCCAACTCCCAAATAGATGGTGGTTCTATCTAGTCCTTTCCCCTCTGCAGCGCTATTTCTTCATGACTCTGAACCTCCAGCCCAAGCCATATAAGGGGGCTTCTAGGGAGCAGGACAGGCAGGGGCCTGGGCTAAGGGTGAGAGAAACAGAGGGAAGAGAAAGCAGCCAGGGCTCCACAGGAGCTGGGGACCCCATGCATGAAGAAAGGCCGGGCACACAGAGAGGTGAATGGGTATGTCTGGCAGATGGCATCCTTTTTCCTTTTCAGGAAATCAAGCTATTTTAGAGAAGGTTGAGTTTATGGGAATACAAGAGGGCGAGGCAATTTTAAATCCTCACAATAAACTCATCTAAGAGGAGGAGGGGGGCCGGCTTGGGAGATTTTACTCTGCAAAGGCCTCTAGTCCTAACTATGCACCCCTACTCCCACCCCGAGCCCCACTGGGTGCTCAAAGCCCGCGCCTGCACCCTCATGCAGAGGCCCAGCAAGACATCTCCTTCCCCACCCATTAGGTCTCTAGGGGATGTCCCCAGGCATCAGCTCTCGGCCCAGAGGCCATAGCCCCAGACACTGGTTTGTTCCTGGGATTTCTCTACCTTTGATGTCAGATTCTTGGCCTGAAACTCACCAACAAATTCTGGCGTCCCAAAAATGCTCTTAAATTCAACTCCATCTTCTATTTCATGAGCCAGGCCAAAGTCAATCAGCTTGATGTGTGGAATGGGAATATTCTTGTCTAACAACATAATGTTTTCTGGCTGGAGAATAAAAAAAAAAAGGGAGGAAAGGAAAAAAAAGGTGGTAATTAAAGCCCCGTTTTATGTTTTTGTTTTGGGGTTTGGGGCGTGGTTGAGGTTTCCTTTTTTAGGAGACTAAAACAGCATAAACTCTTTCTTGTTTTTGTGTCCTCAGTCTTCCCCCGTGAACTCAGAAACAGGCATAGGGCTGAGGGCAAGGCCTGGGTTTCACCAAACCTTTTGCTAACAGCAGAACTGAAGACTTCAGCTTTAATCCCCCGTCTGTCTCTGAGTGGCAGATCCCTTTAATGCAGTGCTTCTGCTTCCTGGTCGGTCAAATGAGATACTCGCAGCATTTCCAGTAAATAAAACCGCCACCTCTGTGTGAGTGTGATGGGGACGGGGCATCGTGGCTCGGCCTCGCCTTACTCAGGCTAGCTGACCTTGGTCTTCCTGACCACCCGTTTCCCTGGGCTGCCAGCTCCCTGTTGACAACACTCCCCTTCTCCAGACTGACTGCATGGCTCACATTTCTCTGTGTGTTTAACTAGTTTTGGCCCTCAGCAGGACACAGGGAAAAAAATGCACCCGATTTCCAGGGAAAATACCAGCTGCTCAGGCTATTTCCAGCCCAGCAAACAGCTGCCAGGTCTGACACAACAATGCGGGTTCGTGGGGTGGAGGGACAGCCCCTCACACATCCCAGGAGCCTGGTCCTCACACAGCCCGGATTCCCAGTGAGGCCAGAGCAGGAACCGAGCTGTCCCTTCTCACTCCCACCCAAGCACTCAGACGATGAGGTGGGTGAGCGGGTCCCTCTGCTTCACCCTCTTTCTCCCACTCCCCATGACTGTCCCAGACTCCATTCAAAATGGAATTTCCTGAAAACACATCCGCACTAAAATGTGTGCACAAATGTTCACAGCTGCATATTCACAATAGCCCTACAGTGAAAACACCCCAATGTCCATCAGCTGATGAACAGATAAACCAAATGTGATACAGCCACACCTCATACAGTATTTGTATGCGAACACTATTCAGCCATAAAAAGGAATGACGTACTGACACCTGCTACAGTGTAGACGAATCCTGAGAACATTATGCCAAGTGAGAGAACCAGTCACAAAGGATCACGTATCTGATTCCATTTATATGAAATATCCAGAATAGGCAAATCCATAGAAACAGAAAGTAGATTAGCAGTTGTCTAGGACTGGGGGAATGGAGGAATGGGGAATGACTGCTAACGAGTACATGGCTGCTTTTTGGGGTGATGCAAATGTTCTAAAGTTGATTCTAAAATTATCCTATAAATGACTATGGTGTTGGTTATGTAACTTTGTACATTGCATAAAGTGAGTGAACAGCATGGTATGTGAATTATATCTCAATATAGCTGTTAAATAAATACATGTTTAAGAAAACTAAATACCTCTGTTTCTCAAAGCACCAAAGAATTTCCCACCTTGTACCTCTGCCCACACCATCTGCTCTGGGGCTACCTGGAAGGCCTTCTGTTCAATCTCTGCCCATCGAAATCCTTGCTGGGCTCCAAAGTCTAACTTGACCCAACTCATCCTTGAAGACTTTCCTCAGAAGTCCCGAACCCCCCTACAACCCGCCCACCAGGAGTGAGCCCTCCCTCCCCCAAGTCCCTTCAGCCTTATTTGAACATTTCTGTTACGACATTTAGCACGCTCTCCCTTGTCCAACAGTCCTTTGCTGTGTGTCCTAGCCCCCACCAGAGCTGTCCTCAGCTAGAGGGAGGACTCAGATCTCTGCAGCACAGAGCACGGCCGCTGGCTCCCAGCTATTAGCTGAGCTGATGCTGCATCTGGACTGAAATCTTACCCCAGGTGCCCTGGCTCCTTGAAGTCTCTGTGACCTCCCAGCTGGAAACTTTCACTCAAGGGAACTGGCTGAGGCCCTCCCATGCTTTTTTTTTTCCCCTTAAAAAAATACACACACACATACAACACATTTCCTGTTGCATTTTTTAAGTTTGTTTATTCTTCTTCCCCTCTGGAGATTACTCTCAACATTATTTTGAAAATGTGTCAAAGTCTTTTCCGAAGGCAGAGCAGATGCTTAGGCTCTGAAGAAGGGAGTGAGGGTGGGGAGGTGAGCAGACAGGATCCAGGCAGGTGGATCCAGGCAGTGGGGACTCCAGTGCCTCCAACCCAGCCCGCTGGTGGCTGTGCATGGACCCCAAGAGTCCTAGCTCCCCAGGCAGTGAGCTGCACCCTCCCTGCTGCCCCCCATCTCCCAGGCAGCCACTCCCTCCATTCTTAGGAACTTCTGTCCTCTAGGCGAAAGCCCTGAGACCCCTCTCTAGGCCTCAGGGACAAGGGCCCAGGCCCTGTTGACCACCATAGCTCAGGGCCCAGATACCGCCACACAACACACTGACGGTGGAAACCACGTGGGCAGAGGTGGACACCCTAGACCTGGTGATCCCCAGGACTACGGGGAAGCAGGGCTGAGGCGGGGGAGAATTGAGGCTGAGATTTCCAAGGCAGTGCTGCCTCGGCGAGGTAAGAAGCCTACCAGTCTCATATCCGCTCACCTCGGTGGCCCACGGCCCAGGGGAAAGAGCTCTCCACTGGCTTATGAGAACCTCAGGGCAAGGCCATGTTTTTTCACCCGAGTATCATCTGTCCTCAGCCCCACCCTAAACCTAACACAGAGCAGGTGATATCTCTGCCAGGGACACTCTCCCTGCACTACCCCCTTCCCAAATCTGGCTAATTCCTCTTCGCGTTTCAGTAAAAATAGCACCTCCTCTAGGGGTCCTTCCCTGCTCCCGCCATGCCGTGCCCACCACCTCCTCGGTTCCCAAAATACCCTGTACTTCGCTACTGCAGTGCTTCTTACCCGGTCAAGCTGATCTGCTTACTTGTCTGTCGCCCTCCACTATGCTGCGAGCTTTGCAAGGGTTTTGGTCCTCTCATCTCCCCAGAGCTTGGGATACAGCCTGGCATCCACTAAGTGCTCAGTAAACATTCCATGAGTAAAGACAGGTGCCATTTATGAAGCCCCTGCAATACATAGGACCTAAAGCTAACTAAGCACGTGACACACTTTATGCTTCATTCAACTCTCTCAACTACCTTATGTGGTGGGTGTTATCATTCCTCTTTTGCAGAAAAAGAAACCAAGACTGTAGCACCAGCTTGTGGACACAGGGATTTTAACCTAATCTGTCAGACCCCAAAGTTTATGCCCCTAACCACTAAGTGATCCCCCTTCCTTAAGCAAGGAAGGGGGATCAACCTGCCCAGGGAGAAGCAGGAATGCCCCTTGGGCCAGGCAACCCAGGGCAACCTCATGCCTGGCTCTGGCACCTGCTTCCCACCTCCAGGATGCCCTTTTTTCTGGTGATGTTTTCACACAGGTGAGTAGCCCCTGACCCCACCCCTGGCCTGGCCCTCAGAGCCTCACAGTCTCCTGACTGGACATCCTCCTTTCAGATGAGAAAGCAGAGGTCCTGGCCAGGTACCCAAGCTGGGTCTGGATAAACGGATGTGGCCTGGGGGTTTCAGGCTGGGAGGTGGCTGTGGGAGAGCAGGAACGTTCTGCTGCGTGATCAGGACCTGGATTCTTGTCTCCACCTCACACTCGCTGTGAGGGCCATTTGGACCAGACACTCCTGCAGACTCAGACCTGTCCTGACTGGGAGTGAACAGGCCATGGGCTCCCTGCCACTGAACGATGTTTCTGCTTCCTTCCCAGGCCACCAAGGGGATTCAAGGCTGTCCCGGGGATTTGGACCTCCATATCTGCAGCTCCTTCTTGCTGTCTTGACCTCCACTAATAGCCTGATGATACTCTGGAGGCAGGGCAGAGATTACAGCATGTTTACCAAGTGCCGTAGGTTGCTGTAGCATGTTTACACTAGTGCTCTATGTGATCCTTGCAGCCACCCTGAGTGGTAGGTACCATTATGAACCCCATTTCACAGATGTGAAAAACTGAGGCTCAGAGAGCTAGGTGGTTTGCCCAAGGTGCAACAGCTCATAATGTCAAAGTTGGAGGCCAGGGAGGCTTCCCCAACACTTGTTACTTTCTCCCCATCACACCACCCCGTCTGGTTAAGTATTTTCCATGGTCCTATTGGCCAGCAGAGAAAGCCCAAATGCCCTGCCTGAGATTTGAGGCATCCGAGGCACCACCTGCCTCTGCCCACTGTCCAGCCTCACTGTCTGTCACTTGCCTGCACCTGTCCTCTATCCCCTCAGGGTGGGTATTTCCACCCAGAATGACATCTCGATTCCATCCTTCGCTCTGGCTGTTCCTCTGGCCAGGAGTGGCTTTCCTACTCCTCCTCACACTTGCAGAGCCTATTCACCAACAGCCCCTGCCTCCTTCTACTCTCTTACTTTTCAGCGAAGCTTCTCCTTGACCTCGTGCTCTAACCTCAGGACAGATGATGCTTGCTGGCATCCTAAGCTGTAGGCTGTCTGTCATAGGTGATGCCACTTTCCTAGGTGGTGCCTCTTCCCTTGGAAAATTCAAATTGGTTTTAGGGTTCCTGGCATCCCCTATGGTGTCTTGCATCCTGCACCTTTCATCAATATTTGCTGAAGTGAACTGAAAGAATCCGGGGCCAGAGACCACTCGTTTTCTGCCCCGTAGAGACCCTCCACCACCACTAGGGGCACCAGAGCGCACCCCTCCCATAGGGCTGTAATAGGGCTGGGTCAGGAGGGAATGGCACCAAAAGAGGGTCCAAAGGTAGCCCGAGGGCCAGCAAAGCAGCAGCTCCCCAAGGATTTGGTCTAAGCTTCTCTGCTTCCTCTCTCACGAACAGAGCTGAGTGGTGAAGAAGAGCCCGGGCCTGGGGATGGGAAACTGCATTCCAGCTCCACCAGCCAAGGCTGAGTGAGCTTAAGCAGGCCACTTCCTTTCTATGGGCTTGGGCCCCCACCTCTAAGTTAGACTCTGGTGACATCCAAAGCTCTAGTCCCTGCAATTTCAAAGTGGCACAACATCCCAAGCTGGATGGGAAAATCCACGCTTTTGGGCTCTGGGCCCCGAGCAGGACATGTAAAGGCTCAGGCCTCCTGGCCCCAGGTCAAGAAGGAAGAACAGGCCGCTGAGCCCAAGCCAGAGCGATCCTACCCATACTCCCCGCTCCTATTGTTCTCCTCCAGCCAAATACCTCACCCACACACCTGACTTCACCTCCAAAGCACGGCTGGAGGGAGGAATCACATTCCCGTAGCTGCCGCCACTGCCTATCTAGCTCAGGGCCTTGGAGCTTCCACCAGGAGGTTGATCTGCCCTCACCTGTCAAAACAAACCCATCCAGCTCAGCCCACCAGGCAGGCACCCGTGGGAGAGGCCAACGTGCCCCTTCCTGTTCTGGTGGATCTGGCCAAAAGTGCCTGCTGTGGTGCCAACTGGAAGCTAGTCCTCCAGGGAAGACCCTTGTCCCCAGCGCAGCATGCCCAGGAGGCTGTGCAGGAGGAAGTCACCCTCAGGGGGACATGTAATAAAGCACAAAGGACGGGGGCTGGAAGTGAGGTCTGGGTTCAAATCCCAGTTCTGCCACTCACAATGAATGAAACCTGGGCAGAGTCACTGGACCTGTTGGAGCCTCAGTTTCCCATCTATAAAATAAGGACCATATCTACCAAGGTGTAGGGTTGTTCTGAGGATTCAGAGAGATGGTCCATGTAAGGCGCAGCACCCAGCAAGATTTCAGGGAACAATGGCCGTGTTTGTTCTTTCTTTTCTGGGATGCAGCATTAGCAGTCGTTCCTGGGAGCTCAGACTGAACCCTGCTGATTCACCTGCACTCAGCTGAGGAATGTGTCCTTTCACACACCCACCTCCTCCTCCCCTCTCCTCTTCTGCTTCCTCCCTCCCACCCCATTTCACCTCCAGACTCACAATGTTGAGGCTGCAAGGGACCTCAGAGATCATTTAGTCCTTTCATGTTGCAGAGCAGTCCAGAGAGGTCAAGAAACTGCCAACATCACTGAGCAAGGAGCAGAGCCCAAGTCTGCTGATCCCCTGCCCAGAGCCCTCTCCAGGTGCCTGTGTGGCCTGACTCTGCTGAGTGAGGTCTGTGCTGTGGGGACAAGGCAGCTGCCTGTGCACCTTCTCTGGCGACGTCAGGCACAGCTCAGATTATGCAGGCAGTGCTGGGCAATCAGAGGAAGCAAAGCTGCTGCTGCCAGGCCTCTGTGGACTGGTGTCCAGGGTACTATGGCTCCCTCTCCTCCTGGCACACTGTAGATGGCACCACGGCAGCCCCTCCCCGCAAGTCTCCAGTGTGACCCATGCCCAACATCCACCTTAGCCTGGCTGAATAGAGCCTCTTGCCCCCGTCCCACCTCTGGCCTCTGGCCCTCTCTGCTGTCTCTGCCATTGCCTCATCACCCCACCCGCTCTGCAGTTCACCCCGTGGGAACGCCCTTCCTGACAAGCTCCTTCTCTGCCTCGCCTCCCAGCTCCGACACACTCACACCTGAATATCTTCTGTGACCACCCTCCCCACCCAAGGGCCTGTGTGGCACCCTGTACATGCCTCTGTCCTCACTGTACTAAAGCCCCATGAAGGAGGACAGGGGCCTTGCCTCTCATCTCCATCCCTAGCACCCAAGTGGCTGGTGTTGTAGTGTGTACTCAGTTACTGTTTGCTGGATAAATGGATGGATGAACCAACGCAGTCACATACACATCTCTTGCACATCCTGCTTTTGGACAATCAACATAGATAATGGCTAAGGGACAGGGCTTGGAATCTGGGTTCAAATCCCAGTTCTGCCACTTACCAGCAGCCTGACACTGGGCAAGTTACTTAACCTCTCTCAGCTTAGGTTTCTCCCCTATAAATTAGGAATAATAATAAAATCTAACTCGAGAGGGTTACTATCAGGATCAAACCAGGCATATAAAGTGGCATGCAGTTATCATCTTTGTGACTATTTCCTTGATTATCTCTCTCCCTTCCAGAATGAGCATCCTTATCATCTGCCTATTGAACTCCTACCCATCCTTTCAGGCCCTGCCAGAAACCTCTCTCCTCCAGGAAGCATCATCTGAATGTGCAGCGCGGCCCTCCTTCCCTCTCCCAGCCCCGCTCATGCAGCAACTCAGTGACCGAGACTGCCCTGCCGAGAGCTCTGTGAGTCTCGCCTCCCCCGCTAGATTACGCACTTGCCCAGGACAGGGCCTGCTTCTCCCCCTCCTGCTGTGTCCCTCCACACCCCCAGCCTGGCGGTTCACGCAGAGCAAGATGTGTGGCACTTCACAGTTTACGGAGTAGTCACACCCACCTCATTTGATCCTCACTCTGTGAGGCAAGCGCTGCCATCACGCTGATTTCGCAGCTGAAGAAACCGAGGCCCGGGAGGTTAAGTGTTTGCCTAGCTAGTCGGTAGCAGCCCTGAGATTCTGGGATCACCCCTGCCTGCTAGCGAAGAGTGCCTCTCTGACCTGGCTCCAGAGCTCCATCAATTTTCTGCTCAGGTCCATGTTTTTCCCAGAAAGCCATAGCTGTGGCTTAGGGAAGGGCCTGAACTCAGATGCACTTGGATTTGTTAAACCACAGCCCCTGGCCACTCACCCGCTGCACGGCTCTGACCTCCCGCTGCCCTGCTGGGTAAAGGAGGAAAGAAAACCGCTGCTTAGGCCGGGCGGGAGCTCTCCGGGAGGCCGAGGCGGGCGGATTGTTTGAGCTCAGGAGTTCGAGACCAGCCTGAGACCAGCCTGACCAAGAGCGAGACTCTCTCTACTAAAATTAGAAAGAAATTAATTGGACAGCTAAAAATATATAGAAAAAATCAACCGGGCATGGTGGCACATGCCTCTGTAGTCCCAGCTACCTGGGAGGCTGAGGCAGGAGGATCTCTTGAGCCCAGGAGTGTGAGGCTGCTGTGAGCTAGGCTGACGCCACGGCACTCACTCTAGCCCGGGCAACACCGCGAGACTCTGTCTCAAAAAAAAAAAAAAACCACTGCTTACTCTGTATGTTCTCGTGGGCTAGAGGTAGAGAAATAAAATACGCTTTCAAGGCCATTCCAGGACCACTAAGCTTTCAACCTTGGGCCCGTCAGTGCACTGGCACTATGGTCTATGCTCCACAACTGGCAATTGCTATGGGCTCTCCCCCCACATCCCTTATTAGACCCTCAAAGCCACCAGGTGAGATCAGGATGGATGTTGCCTCCATCTAACCAGTGAGGAACCCGGGCCAATCCAGGCATTCTGAGCCCCAAGCTGTGCTTTGGGGGCCCCCATCTGTGCTAACTGCATATCACAATCCCCTGGGGATGGTATTAAAAACAGCAAACCAACTAAATCCAACTAAACCAGGAGTAGGGTTCCAGAATTGGAATTGTAAAGCAAGCTCTGCAAGGAAGTCAAAATCAGTCAGTGTTCAGTGTGTGCAAAACCAGTGTTAAAGAGGGCTCTGTCATCAGATAGACATGGGTTTAAGTTCCACTTCTGCCCCATGCTAGCTGTGTGACCTTGGCAAGTCACTCATCTCTCTGAGCCCTAGGCCCCTCATCTGCAAAATGGGAATATGGTAAGGGGTTCTGAGGAGGCACAATGAAGCCCTGGAAGCCCTCTAGGAACCTCCCCTTTCTGTAAAGTGGGCGTGACCATCGGGCCTCCTTCCTAGGCTTGTTGTGTGGGAAAAATGAGGAAGTGCATGAGGAGCATTTAGAGAAGAGCCCGCATGAATGCTAAGTGCTCCATAAATGCTGGCTGCCATTACTATTATCATATCCCTGCTGCCACCGCAACACTTCAGCCTGAGTACAGCACCATCCTGTTTACAAAATGCTTTTGTTTACAGGGTCTCAGAGAACCAGGGGTGTGTTGGAGCCCACTGGCTCATGAGAGTGGATTGTTAAATTGGCGGGAATTTTGTGAACTAGTTGTTAAACAGGGCTATTATTAAAAAATACATTATAAGGCCGGGCGCGGTGGCTCACACCTGTAATCCTAGCACTCTGGGAGGCCGAGGAGGGAGGATCGCTTAAGGTCAGGAGCTCGAGACCAGCCTGAGCAAGAAGAGCGAGATCCCATTTTTAAAAATAAATAAATAAATAATATAAAATATAACAAAACATAAATTATGTTAAAAACTGTAAATACTTAAACTTGTAACCTTTTTAAAAAAATCTATATTTTAAAATTTCCATGTTCTTTCAGTTATTTATGCTTCTATATTTGTATTCCATACATCAAAACTGCATGGTGTGCTGTCACGCACCTCTTCCCAACTTTAGCGAGTGACATCACGTTGGTACCTTGAAATCAGCCATGGTGGGTGTATTTTTACCCTGGAAATGAGCAAACACTACAAATCACGACTTGACTAATTGCTTTCTCGAGTCTAGACTTAAGAAAGTGATGGGCAAGATTACTTAATAACACAGATTAAATTTACAAGGGTGCCATGTCTATAGCCACTGTTTTGTGAATAGCACAGAAAATAGAGGAAACAGTCTTTCGATATTCAAAAGCTATTGTTCAATTCAGCAAAGTCATGTCATTGAGCAAGTGACAACACATGTTTTCATTGTTTCATTTTCACCTTACTTGTTAATGTAAACAAAAGTATCAACCAACATTCTTGTCAGAACCACACTCATTTGTTAGCTGCAGCCATAGTTGGCTGCAGATACAAGAGTTTGGCAGGAACCAAGGAAAGTGTACTATGAGAATCAATTGGCTATATGGAATTTACAAGAAAAAGTATTATATATATTTTATTATTTGTAAATTGTGTTACAAACCTTCGTATCAGTAAAATTTATAAGCTTACGTGTGTACGTTTGTATGTGTATATGAGTGATGAGTGTGCGTACATAATTTTTTTTTCCCCAGAGATCTTGCTGTTACGAGAACACCACTGCATAGAACCTCAGTAAAGTAGGTTACTGTCTGAATTTTCTGATGAGCAAACCGAGGAACAAAGAAGTAACTTATTCAAGGCCAACTAATAAGTAGGGGAGCCAGGTTTGAGCCCAAGTCTTCTGAGTGCCAAGGTACCTGCTCTCTCTACCTCTAAGCTGCTTCCAGAATTAGATTCCTTCATTCCTACTGACATCAGCTGCAATGGCAGGGCTCATGACGGGACTATGAATGGAACTTAACAGGCACTGTTTGAACATGTGGTGCTTCAGTGGAGATCAGGTCTGGACAGGGGTTCGGAGGGGAGGGCAGTGGATAGCAGGGAGCAGCAAGAGGCCTTTGAGCACCTAGCCATGGTGGGGAAGGAAATAAGGACAAAAGAGTGAGAAGGTGTTGCATTTTTTAGTTTTCTTACTTGAAAAATGGGGATCATGATAATTAGTCCAACCCAAATCAACGTGGGTTTTGAGACCCTGGGAATTCCACAGTGTCCTGACATCCTGGGAATCTGCCCAGCCTACTGGCTGGAAAATGCCACCTTATTCCTTCTTTGGATAGTTCCATGCCCACCTCCCTTTCTGAATCTCTTCCGAGGCAAGAGAGAAACAGGGATAAATGTGGGCCAATAGGGAACCTAGCTTGAAATTCATCAACAACTGTAAAGAGCTTTGGAGTTTTCAGGGCCCTTTTATAATACTGATATATCCCTGGTCCCTCACTCTACTCCTGTGAGACAGGAAGAAGAGGCAATATTATCTCCACTTTTAGGCCAGGAAAGGTCAGAGACATGACCTTCCCAAAATCATACAGCAGAGGTGGGACTCAAATGCAGGCTCAAGCCCCAGTTCTCTCCTTTTTCCACTACGCCACGTGGCCACCCGCTGAATCAGCCGGTTGGTTTAATGCCCCTCATTACAAAGCATCTATATTTCAACTCTTGTAATAGTTGCTCTCCACAGTTTAATTTTTGCCACATTTTGTTATCTTTCCCTCAACCATTCAGGAGTGCAGTGTCCTCAGTTCATTTCTCCTCCGGGTTACCCTGGGCGGGGCCTTGCAGTAGTGATGAGGCAGCTGGCATGTATTTCTAGGTCCCAGGCTTACGGTCTGATCCAGGGGGCTGAGATGCACGGGGCCCATGGCTGGGGCACAAGCTAATCCTTGAGCATAAAGAGAGGAAACAGGGTCCCCCCCTCAGAGCACACACCCCTCAGAGGGTAAGAAAAATCAGGAAAGACGTGTATAAAAGTTTCTAAAGCAAAGGAAAATCATTTGAAGTAAATGTGTGCTGCTTGGGTTGAATGTAAAGTGAAAAGCAGGGAGAAATCGTGAAAGTATTAAAATAATATAGTTTTCTATTTATTTATTTTTTTTAAAGACAGAGTCTCGTTCTGTCACCCTGGGTAGAGTGCACTATCATAGCCCACTGCAACCTCAAACTCATGGGCTCAAGTGATCCTCCTGCCTCAGCCTCCTGAGTAGTTGGGACTATAGGCGCACATCACCATGCCTGGCTAATTTTTCTATTTTTGGTAGAGAGGGGGTCTCGCTCTTGCTCAGGCTGGTCTTGAACTCCTGACCTCAAGTGATCCTCCCGCCTTGGCCTCTCGGAGTGCTAGAATTACAGGTGTGAGCCACCACGCCCGGCCAAAAGTAGTGTGGTTATCAGAACCTTAAAACACAAACATACACAAACGTGTGTGTGCACCATTACCTGTTCAGAAAAAGCTGGAGAAAATACACAAAATGTTAATAACGTTTTTTTGGAGAGTCTGTGGATAACTTCTTTGTATGTTTCTCTATGCTTTTTATAATAGCATAAAAGATCATCGACATTTTTTTTTAAAGTTTATGGGGTCTTGTCGAGTGATCTTTTCCCCACATTATTACTGTAGCCACCAACTAGCTTACTCTCTCCCAACCATGCTCTCCATTGCCAGGAGAATTTTCTTACGAAATCAGAAATCGAATTATGTTTCTCCACCAACTAAAGGTCTTCCATAAATTATCATTAATTTTCTTAAGTGTAATAATAGTACTGTGAGTCAGTAGGAGACTGACCTTAATCTTGGGTAATACATATATACTGATATAGATATAGATATAGATATAGATATAGATATAGATATATAGAGAGAGCGAGAGATGGTTTTTACATGTTTTTTTCATTTTTAAGGACAGAAAGAGGTAAATCAAATGTGGCCAAATGTTGAAGATAGGGGGAAAGTGTAACAGTACCCATTGTATCCTTCCAATGTCTTCAAATGTTCTGAAATTTTTTCCCAATAAATAGTTTTGAGGGAAAAGCCATCTATGGCTGTGACTGCCTACAGAAACCCTTCGGTCTGGCCCTGAACCTTTGCAATCTCACCCTAACCCATCTTGCCAGCTAAATCCCTGCCAAATCTCACCTCCACTCCATGCCTCCAGGTTTTAGTATGGAAATAGTTTCATTCTTAAGTTCTACTTTCAAACACATGCATATTCCATAGCCATTAATAAAATACAAATTAATTTTTTAAGTATGAGGGATAACTTATTAGAAAGAGAACACAATTATTAGAAAGCAAAAACAGTGTAACCAGATGAGAAATTAACTGTGTAGAGAATAAATTGATGGCACGGTACCAACCTTTCAATTAACCGTGTGTAAAGCCATATCCTAAGAAGTAAGAAATCTGGACTGTGAATCCAGAATCTGGTAGAATAAAATCTGGTGACCTCGAGCTTTGCTTAGTGTTTCCTCACTGGCTAAGTTCAAGTTCCAGCCCTATTATTTAATACCTGTGTGATTTTGGACAAGTTACTTAACCTCTCTGAATCTTGATTGTCTTGTCCGTAAAAATCTCAATACCTTGTACTTCAATGAGGATCAAATGAGAAAACAGATGTGAAAGCATGCTATATTCTAGAGAGTCACTGTACATTTAAAGTATTATCACTATATTTCTTATGAAAGCTTGACCAGCAGAACACATCATACCATGAACATAAGAACAGTTCAAAGCACGACTCAGGGCACAGAGGAATTTGGATTTTGGAGTATCTTGCTCAGGAAGGAATTCACCCCTCTTAACACTATTTATATAAAGCAAAAGCCCCCTCAGAGTTCTGGGTTGCTGGCTTGCACACAATTTTAATTTTAATCAATTCTCACGGCTCATTTCTTAGCTTAAAATACCATCAGACTTGAGGACTATCTTCCATTTCTGGGTTCTCAAGTTGGATCAGGCTCAGGAGTGGGGGGAGGGACACACCCATACTCAGAGAGGAAATGCCCAAATCCAAAATAAACAAAACCACACAAAAATGCCGTCTGTAAGGCCTTCATGTTGGGATCATGCACCAGGGTGAGGCTCCCGGGAGGTCCTGAGCCCATTTCGGGTGATCCGTTCTGCGGAAGGCCCGTCTGAAGGCAGGTCTGGTGCTCCCCGGTACTGAGGGGCAGGCAGCCCCAGTGTTGCTTCCGTCCACATCGACATAAGGCAGCCTCGTCCGCCCCACAGCCTCCACCTCCCCACATCGGCGGGCCTTTCTGAGGTGGGTGTACAACACACACTGGGATGACTCCACTCTGCTGAGACAGAGAGCTCATCCCGCGGACGTGAGCATTTGTTGGTGAGAATTGGTTAGCTTTTATTTCAGATGGCGTCCACACCGAGTATCACTGTGCCCACCTCCCAGGAGACGGTGGCCCCTGGAAGGCCAGTACCCCAGCATGTTGATGTTTGTCACTCTACCCCTCCCGTGGTATAGAGTAGGCCCTTAATAATTGTTCACATCGGTGAACTGAAATCTGCCTGCAACCTCATTTGCATTTTCCAGGTAAGACACCAAAGGGCCTGAGGCATCCATGTGTTTGGTCTTCACTAAAGCATCCATTCTTTCATTCATTCATTCACTCATTCATTCAATACTGAGTGACTCCCCCATGTGTCAGGCATTGTGCAGCACAGAGTGACTCGGTGACAAATGCTCTCAGCAGAAGTTTGTACAAAGGGCAACAGAAGCAGAGAGGCAGGTTAGTCCTTAGCTATGCTTTTGGGAGACGGCAGGGATGGCAAAGGCTTCCTAGAAGAAATGGGGTTTCTGCCAGGCCTCTAAGGATAAGCAGGAAGTCTGTGAGCAGGAAAAAGGAAGAGCAGCAGCATCCTGAATGGGAACAGCACAAACAGAGCAGGAGAGAGGCCAGAACATGCATCTGTCATTTTGTTGCTTGGGGATAGATTTTTGGAGTGGGGAAGGGTGGATGAGGCCAGAAACTGGGGTGAGGCAGTGCAAGAAAGGCCTGAATGCCATGCTGAGAATGGGTTCACTTAACCTAAGGCGAACAAAGACCCATCACAGATTTTTGGGCAAGAGCATGTCATGATGTGTTTTTACCAAGACTGCTTATCTTACGTTAATTTGTAGATTTGTCTGCTCTCTGCAACAAGGAAGGGAACATGCAGGAAGCAGGAACAGAGCCTGGATATCTAGCACAATGGCTGAACACAGGAGGAGCTTATCAAACAGCAGCTTTAGGAGAGCTCATTGGCATTCCAAAGGCAGGCCAGAGAGTGACCCTCCTCCATCGCCTGCTCCAGCAAGCTGGAAGGTGAGCGTGGAAAGCAGGTTATGAGTAGGGGTGTGGAGACGACATGATGGCCGTGTTCCTGGGGCAGCAAGGCTTGCCTGACTCGCTTGATGAGGAGTAACAGAATACAAGCAGGAGAGGAAAGCAAAGGGTCCTCGTGGAGAATGAAAACCAGGAAGAAAAATGTGGATTTTGTGTGGTGGAAAAACCATGGAACCAAGAAGCTTCCCCTAAGCTACCAGCTGGACCTTCTGCCTGATCCCTACCAGCTGGCAGGAAGTTCCATCCAGGGGGCACACAGACCCACGTTCTGGCTCCAGGAAGCATCTACCCAATCCTGAGGTCATCCCTCTGAGTTCCAGCTACTCATCACTCCCTGAAGTTGCCCAGCTGGGCCTGGGCCAAGGGCCCCATGCATGGGGGAGTCCGAGAGCTCAGCGTCCTCACGACTCTACAGATACATGAGTGAGGATGTTTGCAGCATCCTCACCCCACATCATCCAGGGGAAACCCAGACTGTCTCCAGGTCATGGAAAATGTCCAGACTGAGCCCAGGAGCTAGATACAAGCCCTGCCAGCAGACCCACCTAGCAACCAACCTCCACTCACTGCTGGGCAATTTAGAATTGCACTGCCCGGGTTTGTTTTCCTAGTCTATCAGGGCCCAAAACACTGTAACAAGAGTTGTGTTTTCTTTTCCTCTGTTCTGAGAAGGGAAATAATAACAACAGCTACTATTACAGAGCACCTATTCCGCATTCAGCATTTAATGCTGCTTCTCTCTAACCCTTACAGCAACTCTGCCAGGCAGCGGTTATTACTCGCATCGAAGCTGGAAAACTGAGGTTTCGGTGTGCTCTGATACACAGCAGAGTGAAGATCAAACGCCTGTGTGTCTAAGGCCAACTCAGGGCTCCCCTTAGCACAGCGAGCTGCCAGGGAAACAAACAAGAACTCATGAGCCTGCTATAGCCGTCAGGGCCTGCAGGCTCCGGCAACAACTCCTACCTCTGCCAGACCTACCAGGGAAAAGACAAAGGAGCTCATTTTGAGGCTGGTATCCTCGAGCCAGCAAAGACACACGAAAACAAGTTAATTATCCATAGCAGTACCAGGAAGGAGACGCAGGTGCAATCCAGACAGGCCGTTTCTGCTTGGCATATTACCACCCTTATGTCCAAAGGCCTGCCCAGGCCTCACCCTCTTTGGTCAAGACCCCACAAGACATCTTCTGTTGGAGGCATTACAAATAGTATTAAAAATACTAAGACAATTGGCATAGGAAAGGGGGATCATGCTAAGGGGACTCATCGCGGTCACCCCGTGAGGCAGAGTATGAGCTGGGGCAGGGTCCTGTGTGTGAGACCACTGGCACACCATACCCTCCCTGCGCCAGAGGCCCAAGCCAGAATTCAGGTGTCATCCTGGACTCTGCCCTCTGCATCTCATCTAACTAGGTACCTAATCAATCCTCGGATCGACCTCTGCAATAGATCTTGAATCAGACCCATCCTCACATGTCACCCAGATTACTGCGTTATCCTCCTCGCTGGGTCCCCAGCCTCTCAGCTGCCCCTAGTCTATCTTCCCAGCCACAGGGATAGTTTTGAAACACACCCTTGCTCCCCTCACCTCGCCGGCCCCCATATCTCTCGGGGTAAAGTGCAACCTCCTTGGCTTAGTGTTCACACCCTGTGTCTGCCTCCTGCATTCCTCCTAGCATCTTTTCCAGCCACTCAGCACATCCTCCCTGTGCCTGTACTTCCTGAATGCACTGCTCTGTTTTGTGACACTACAATGCTGGCCTCTCTTCCACAGAAGGCCATTCCCCTCTGTTCCCTCCTGCCACTTGTTCAGAACTCAACTCAGTACCACCTCTTCCAGGAAGCCCTCTCTGATACCCTCGCCTGACTTGGGTATCTCCTCCCTCCAGCTCCCCAGTCCCCCGTGCTTCCCTCTTACCGGAGCACTGAGAGTTGTTCGTCTTTCTCTTCTATTTCCTACACTAAATTCTCTGGAAAAGAGGAACTAAGCCCAGACAGGCCCTCAGTGGATTTTGCATCTGCAGCAATACCCAGGCATCCAGCACAGTGCTTGAAAGATCATAGGGAATTTTGGATAGAAAAATGAATGGGTCTCCTTTCTGGCAAACAGGTCATGGGTTTGATCACAAGTCAGAGGACCTTTATGCTGTAGGTGTCTGTAAAGGCTCACCAGCCTTTGCAGTTGAGCTCTGTTACTAAGGGAACCAGTCCTTTTACTTTGACCACATGCTTTCTTTACAAAGTCCTGTGTGGTCACAGTAAACTTTTCTCAGCCCTGAATACCAGTTACCACAAATGATCAGTGGCCCTAGAAGCAGTTTTATGGCCAGGGCCTGGGGCAGGGCAAAGGGGGTCAGCCAGTGGTCCCTGGGCTCCAAAATGTATAAGCTCTGGGCAAGCAATGTGGGTCTGGAGAGCATGCCAGCCTCAACAATCTAAACGCTCCTAGCTCTGCCCAGGACTTACTCTTCATTACGGAAAAGTTCAGCCTGTGAAATATGTTTGGTTTCAAGCTTCCTGTCACCGGTCTACTTACTTAAAAATTATGCCCAACCAGCTCCCTGAAAGAGATGCAGTGTTGCAGTCTGATTAAGGAGCTTCTTGCAGTCAGCCCCTGCGTGCAGAAAACCTGAGATGCAAACTGAAACTGGAGAGAAGTGGACGCATTCCGTGGCATCATTTCTTTCGCAGGAGCTCAGGGTTTTCAATTGGAAGACAAAGGAGGAGGGCTGAGTGGGCGCTGGGCGCCCCCTGGCAATGACGCTGGGAGGAACTGGGCCCCTCCTTCCTAAACTCTGGTTCTTTTCCCTCCCTCCTCTTACTGACCTTGAGATCAAAGTGAGCAATTTTCTTTGTGTGAAGGTAGTTCACCCCATCCAGGATCTGCTTAATGAAGCTGGTGGCCTCCTCCTCACTCAGTGACTCCTTCTGGGCCAGGAAATCGAAGAGCTCTCCTCCAGACACTCTGCAAGACACCAATGGGAGGGCCCATACCCAGTCAGCCTTGTGTGTCAGGAGGCCAGGTTGACTGATGGGTGCAACCTCCGAACCTGACAAACCACCCCGCCTCCTTGGGGACCCCGTATGGCAGAATCCCCCTCGCTCACGTCATAGGCTGGTCCAACCAGCACCAGGAACTGACTTTGCTTCTATGTGCTGTGTTCTTTCTTTTGGATCCCAAGGGCAGGAATCACCCTGAGGGTGTTGCCAGAAGGGCCACTGCTCACACTCTGGGCCCACCTCCCTGGTTACCCTAGATGTTGCCCTCTCCCCGCCATGTGACGGAGATGGCAGAGGACAGAAATAAGCACTGTGAGACGATGCTATGGTCTGAATGTCTGTGTTCCCCCCAATTCGTATTTTGAAATGCTGACACCCAAGGTGATGGTATTAGGAGGTGGGGGCTTTGGGAAGTGATTAGGTCATGAAGACAGGGCGTCTTCACAAATGGGATTATTGTCCTTATAAGAGTGACCCCAGAGGGCTCATTCGCCCTTTCCATCACGTTAAGTTACAGTGAGAAGACAGCTATCTATGAGGAAGCGAGCCCTCACCAGACACTGGCTCTACCAGCACCTTGATCTTGGACTTCCCAACCTCCAGTACTGTGAGAAATAAATTTCTATTGTTTGTCTGCTACCAAGTTAATAGTATTTTGTTATACAGCAGCCTGAATGGATAAGAGAAGAAACTGATACCAAGAGTGGAGTGCTACTGTAACAAACATCTAAAAATGTGGAAGCAGCTTTGCAACTGGCTAACAAGTAGAGGCTGGAAGAGTTTTGAGGAACACGCAGGAAAAAGCCTACATTGCCATGAATGAACCATTAAGGGTGATTCTGGTGAGGCCTCAGAAGGAGAAGAGGACATTTCTGAGTCTTCTTAGAGAATCCCTAAGTGGGCGTGAAAAGAATATTAGTAGAAATGTGGATGGTAAAGACCATTCTGATGAGGTCTCAGATGGAAATGAGGAACGTGTTATTGAGCAATGGAAGAAAGACTATGCTTGTTATAAAATAACAGAGAACTTGGCTGAATTGTGTTTGTGTCCTAGTGTTTTGTGGAAGCAATAAATTGTGAGCAATAAAATTGGATATTTGGCTGAGGAAATTCCTAAGCAAAGCACTGAAGGAACAGCCTGGTTTCTCTTGATTGTTTATAATAAAATGCAAAAAGAGAGAAATGATTTAAAGATAGAATTGGTAGTCAAAAGGGAATAAAAATTTAATAGTTTGAAAAAATTTGAGCCTATTCGTATCAGAACAAATGAGAGAATCTGTTTGGGAGAGAACAAAGGTATGACCAAGCACTGTTTGGTAAGGAGATTGGTATGATCGGCCATCTCAAGGGAAGCCAGGTGCTATTCATCAAGACAATAGGGAAATTAGTCAGCCACCTAAACAAAAGTCAGGACCTATTTTCCAGACTGTTGGAATGACCCTGAAGTCATTTCAGAGATCATGGAAGGTAAGGGGGAGGCCTCTCTCATCACAGATCCACAGGCCAGGGCCTTGGGGGCAGAATGATATCAAAGGAGGGGCCTCCACTGCCCAGTGCTGCCTTACATTGTAGGCTCTGCTCCCCAAACTCTGTTGCCACACTCCTTAGCCATAGCAGGTGCAGCTCCCCAAGGGCAATGATGTAGCATGCTCTGGGCCAAGCAAAGCTGGTGGGTGTGTGTCTACCTCCGCCTGGATTTCGATCTCTAGGGCAATGGCCAGCAGAGCCATGGCGGGGGGTGGGGGGTGCCCCGAGACTCCAAACCAGGAGAGCCACTAGAGTGCAACTTCAGCCTGGGAGAGTTACAGGCAGGCAACTCCAACCCAGTGGGCCTGGAAGGCAGAGCCTTGAGCCAAAATTATGCTGAGACGTAAGGTTTTGAACTAGCTTGGGACCTGTCACTCCTTTCTTCTTTCCTGCTTCTCCCTTTTGGAATGGGAATGTCTATCCTATGCCTGTTCCACCATTGTAATTTGGAAGCACGTAACCCATTCAATATCACATGTTCATGACTAGAGAGCAATTTGCCTCAGAACCAATCGTACTTTGAGTCTCACCCATATCTGATTTAGATATTTCGATGAGACTTTGGACTTTAAACTTTGGAGTTGATGCTGGAATGAGTTAAGGTTTTTGGAGCTATTGGGATGGAATGAATGTATTTTACATTTGAGAAAGACATGAATTGGGGGGCCTAGGGGAAGAATGCTATAGCCTGAATGGACTAAGACAGATGATAAAGAGGAATAAATGCTAGGCCAGAAACTGGAGACCCGGGTTCCATTCCAGCCCTGCCACTGACCTTGGACAATTCGCTTCCCTTCTCCAGGTGGGCCTTGGTTTCCTCACCTGCAAAATGAGCACCCTGGACAAGATGGCCCTAAAGCAACTTTTCTTTAATTTTACAAAAGATGGCTGTTCAACTATTAGGCATCTACCCAAAAGAGCACAAAATATTCTATGATAAAGACATCTGCACCCGAATGTTTATGGCAGTACAATTCACTATTGCAAGGATGTGGAAACAACCCAAGTGCCCGTCAGTCCATGAGTGGATTATTAAAATTTGGTATATGTGTACAATGGAATATTACTCAATCATAAGAAACGACAGTGATCCAGAACTTCTTATACTTTCCTGGATTAAACTTAAGCCCATTATCCAAAGTGAGGCACCACAAGATCGGAAGAATGGGCTCCACTTGTAATGGCCATCAAATCGGTACTAATTGATCAACACTAGGGTGATCACATGGCAGTAATACTCTCCAGGCATTAGGGAGCTAGGGAGGTAAACCCGCAACTAAAGGACATGGGGAGCATTGTAGGGGGGAAGGGCATGTCTTTAACCCTCACTTGGGTGAGGCAAAGACATAAAGTGTAACCATAATGTTTGTGCCCTCATAATACCCTGAAATAAAAAATAAAGAATGTATAAAACCAAATGTAAATGTGAAATGTACATTTTACATAGAATGTAAAAATCAAACTATAACCCAACGGTAGTGAGTCCACTTGCTCAAGACATCTTGGGTGTGGCTCTAGGCCATGGTCCTCAAATTTGTTTCAGAATAAAACTCTTTAAATTAAAAAAAAAATATGGCTGTTCATAGGCTCAGGAGAATCTAGTCATGGTTCTAATTTAAACATAAGATCCCACTAATTATATTAATCTCTAAAAACTCTAGGATACTACTTTTTTCACACTCTACACTCTTGCACCCTATGGTTGATGTGGATAAGAATGGAGACCCACAAGGCAAAAAGAATCTCCCCTGGGATTTAGAGTTGCTAGATAAAGTAGGTTTTTACTTGCTAAATCTGGCAACTCTACTGGGCTTGTTTACCCTCTGACAGATGCTGGGGTATCTGTGCAGCATGTGCTTCTCTGGGGCAGGGACAGAGCCAAAGGTCACCACAGAAAAAAAATCTCAGGAAGGGATCTGGGCCAAGGAATCCAGGATCTTGGGATCATTTAGAGAACCTGTTTAAAATGCAGCTTCCCAGTTCTCACTATAGACCTTAACAAATTGGATTCTCTAGCAGAGAGGCCTTAGAACCTATATTTTTTGCGATAATAACAACATAATAATAGTAATTACTATTCACTGAACATTTACTCTATGTTACGTGCTTTAAGCACACTCATTTAATCATCATAATATCCTCTGAGCTAAGGATTATTATTTTCCTGTTTCACAGTTAAAGAGACAGAGGCTCCAAAAGGTTAAGTGACTTGCCCACAATCACACAGCTAGTAAGTAGCACAGTCAGGATTGAAACTCAGGCAGAATGACTCTCAACTGCTATATCACACTAAGTATCCTCAGATGATTCTTACATGGCCACAATAGCTCTATCCAGCTTTGGGAATCACTCCCTGCCACCTAACCCATCCTAAATAAACAGCATCAATATTCTTTCCTCCTTTCTGTCAAAATACCTAGAAACACACCTAGACCCACTTAATAATCTTAGCATCATGAAAGGTAGAACAACTGGATGTGATGTGGTGCAATAGGAAGTACACAGCAACACTTCTGACATACCGTGACCTAAAAAATTGAACCTAAATCTGCTTAAGCCTCTTGTTTACCTCTATCAACAGAACTTTCTGCAGTGATGAAAACGTTCTATATATACGCTGTCCAATACAGTAGCCACTAGTAATATGTTATTACTAAGCACTTGAATTATGACTAGCGCAAGTGAGGAACTGAATTTTAAATTTCATTTAATTTTAATTAATTCTAATTTGAAAACTGAAGTGGTGTAAAATATTTGCCATGAAACACAACTTTATTGTTTTGATAGGATTGCACTTCAGTTTAACCATTGCATTGCATATGAGTTGAAAAGTGTAAAATTCACACTGGATTTTGAAGATTTAGTATGAAAAAAAGAATGTAAAATATCTCATTAATAATTTTTATACTGACATGTTAAAATGATATATTATTAAAATTAATTCACCTGTTTCTACTTATTCAATATGGCTACCAGAAAATTTAAACTTATGTATGTGGTTCATGTGTACATTTCTACTGGAAAGCGCCAGTAAGAAGGGTATCTCCTCTAGATCTAACTATCAGTTTACAAGAGACACAGGGGATAGAGGAACAAGTTAAATAATACCATGAGGAAGGAATTAAATCTAATGCAAACTGTAAGATCATCAACGGGACAAATAATCTAGTTTTTCCAACATATCATTGCCATCAAAAAAGAGAAAAGAGAGGAAGAGAGTGAGATAAATGGCACATTTGACCGTACCGTCTGCCACAGCTACAATGCCCCTCTGCTCAGAGTGAGCTGCTGTGGCCACAGGTGGCTGCCTGGGTGTTGAGGATGAGGCTGGTGTATCATTTTCTCAGTATCTCATGAGTGACACCATCCTGTACCTCACTCCCACCTGGGACAGGTGCTGGAACCTGGAGCATCTTCCAGCTGCTGAAGGAGTAACCTTGAGTCTACCCTGCAGGCTGGGGTCAAAGGGCCAGGACAGTCACCCCAATCCTTCCACAACAAAGACTCAACTTTGGGGTGGGGCATGTGAGAGTATTAAGGCTCAGCTTTTCTTCTTGTGAAACAGGAGTGGGGGAAAAATACAGTCTCATCGCCACCTTCAGAGGTGGGGGTGGGAGTGGGAGGAATCTTGATGCGATGTTGGATAAGTGCTGTGAGATCCTTGATAAAGCCCGTGACATAAATACCACACACCACGTCATTGTGGGGGGTAGCAATGGAAGAGGGCTTGATTTAGAGTTTATCTGAAGTTTACCACCAGTGCCATGTGTTTTCTCAAACATTCCCTCACCTAAGCCTCACGTCCACCCTGAGGAGTAAATGGAACCTCTGTCCCCATTTGTCAGATGAGGAAACTGAGGCCTCAAGAAAACAAGTGGCTTGCCCAAGGTCACACAGCTAGTAAGTGACAGAACCAGGATTTAGACCCAGATGGCTCAGCCCCAGTCTATCACGTGTCCTTCTCACCATGATTCCTCCATGTTACAAAGCCTGAGTTTCTAATGCAAAAAAGAAAGGCTCAAAGCCACCCTGGGCACTGGGCAGCTCTCTGACACCCCTGCTCAGCTGTATCCAAGCCCTTACCACGCTGGGCTTCACTATCGGTCTCTCTCTTCCCAGCTAGATTATTTTTGATTCTACAGCACCTGGTGTGAGAAAGACATTCAATAGAAATATGGTGAATAAAAAAACAAAAGAAGGAAATAAAACATAAAAATACCAACATGGCCGGGCATGGTGCCTCATGCCTGTAATCCTAGCACTCTGTGAGGTTGAGACAGGAGGATTGTTTGAGGCCAGGAGTTTGAGACCAACCTGAGCAAGAGCAAGACCCCTTCTCTATAGAAAATAGAAAAATTAGCCAGGCATGGTGGGCCGCACCTGTAGTCCCAGCTACTTGGGAGGCTGAGGCAGGAGAATCACTTGAGCCCAGGAGCTTGAGGTCACATTGAGCTATGATGATGCCACTGCACTCTAGCCTGGGTGACAGAGCTGGTGAGGCATGGTATCCTTGGGATGAAGAAGGGAACAGCCCCTATGGCCCTCAGACTCTCCCCCAGGGACTCAGAAAGGTGGGAGGCTGATGACCTGCCTGGGATAACTGTCCAAGCCCTAGACACCAGGCTCGGGACATTCACATCAATGCTCAGTCACCTCTTTTCATAGCCCAGTCAAGGAGCCTGTCTTTTATTTCTTTTTCCCCCTAACAGTTTCTAGCAAGGGCTCCTCAGCTGTAAGACCTCTGCCCTGGAGTCATTCCCCATCTCCTTCCAAGTTCTTTCCTCTCACATCCTAAATCTCTTTAGCTTTAAGATAAAAAGCAAAACCTCAGAGCCTGGCCTCCTCTCTTCTCTGGTATTCCCAGGATTGTCTCCTTCCTGCTAATCTGACCTTTGCCTCCTTCCTCCCTGCAGGTTGGTCTGCCTGCTGGAAATGCTTTTCAGACTGTTCCGGGAATGTGTGTGCAAATGAACTGCGTAGGTGGCAACGGGGAAGGACGCTGCCAGAGCTGCTGGGCCCCAGGAAGCTGGATTCAATCCGGGGAACTGGGAAGCATCGCCGCCACCCTGAAGCACCCCGCCGGGCCTTTCTCTGGTATGCAACCACCAGGGTATCGCTTTCCATAGGCTTGGAGTCGAGGAGGCCCCAGAGCAGGCAGGGGCCAGCGACAGGAGGCCTTCCCAACCCTCGCAGGGGAGAAGTACATTTTTCAAGGCAAGCTCCGTAAGTATCATGAGTTAATCTACTGAGATTTTGAATGTATTCTTTATACCATACAGAAGTCAATTTATATGGACAACTAAATCCTTCCCAACCCTGTCTTCAATAGCCATGACCACAGGCAGCTGCTTCTAAGCAGGTCACAGATGGGATAATAACAGCTGAAGGGAACTTAAACCAGGGCTGGGCATGTCCTGCTAGTGCTGGGCACTTCAGCAGAAAGCAGGAGTGTGCCCTGCAGCAGCTGCTGAGAGGGCAGTGGGATCAGGGTAGACTTATCCATAAAACCTGCAACTGAGCACGTTTCAGCTAAGGAGATGGACACTAATACCATGTTCAACTACTGGGCAAACCCACTTTCCTATTAGGGCACAGTGAGGATAGGAGGCCAAAGACTCCTGATCAGCCCAACAGGAGTCACCAAGTCCAAGCACAAAGTCCATGAACTCCTCTCCTGGGAGATCCTCCCTCTCAGACCCTGCCACACACAGTTAGGCACAGTCTTAGCAAGCTTGGGTCTTTTCTAATCTCACAAATTCTTAGCATTCCACAGACAGGCACCCTGAGAGCAATGAGACAGCTTGGAAGTGAAGGCAGAGACAGAAACTGTGAACAGACAAAACTCAACAAGCACAGCAGCCCAAGCGAGTCACGGGAGCTCCGGTGTGACAGCTGCTGCTATGCACGGTGCACCTGAGCTCACTAGAAGGTGGCACATAACCACTGACTGACTGTGACCCTGCTGGGAGAAACAGGGACATCTCAAGGGCATCCCACACCCCCACTCCTGGGTTTCTACAAACAGGGAGAAGCAGGTAATTTCCCCAGCAATTAAAGAAGTGCCAATTAAAACAAGAAAGTATCAATTTATAACTATAAAGATCAATAAATAATGAAAAATGTTTTATAACCAATGACCCAGGGGTGGCAAGGCTGCAGGCGAACAGGAGCAGCCCTGCGCTGCAGTGGCACTGGTCACCCAGCGCCTCCCCTCAGAAGTGAGGACATCAAAGCCCCAACGATGCAGCCTTTGACCTAATCACCCCACTCTTGTAGACTTTAGCTCAATCCTAGGGATTTAGCTGAAGGAATTAATTCAAAATAAAAAGGAGAAATCAAGGGAGGAAAGTTGTTTTATCAGTACAATGTGTAAAGGTCAAAAGCTGGGAAATAAAAACCAAATGCCCAACAATAGGGAAACACTGGTATGTAGTTCAATGAAACAGGATACAGTCAGTTAAAAGAGAAAAGGCAATTTATGAAATTATGTTAACTGGGAAAAAAAGTAGAGCAGGAATTATACAAGTACAATGATTGTACACAAATAAAGATTGAGGGGAACCACAGAGAAACATAAATAGCAGCGTTTGGGTTGTAGGATCATGAATGTAATATCTTTTTAGTTACTGAAAGTTTTTTTTATAATAAACTTTTAATAAAGTGGCCTTGCCTTCCCAGCAAAGTATGCTTGTCACTCTCTGTTGGGAATCAGGATGCCAACTGCTAACCCTTGGTCTTGGGGCATGCCACAGCTCAGGCTGTCCACACCTGGGGAACCCTACCTGGCTTCTTTTTTTTTTCTCTTGAGACAGAATCTCAGTCTGTCACCCTGGTAGAGTGCAGTGGCATCATCGCAGCTCACTGCAATCTCAAATTCCTGGGCTCAAGCGATCCTCCTGCCTCAGCCTCCTGAGTAGTTGGGACTACAGGAGTGTACCACGATGCCCAGCTTATTTTTTCTATTTTTGGGAGAGACGGGGTCTTACTCTTTCTCAGGCTGGTCTTGAACTCCTGACCTCAAGCAATCTTCCTGCCTCAGCCTCTCAAAGCGGTAGGATTACAGGTGTGAGCCACTGTGCCCAGCCCCCATCTGGCTTCTGTCTAGATCAGGCAGGTGCATCCATCAACTAGTCCAACTGGCCAAGAGGTCCATGGGAGAAACATGGAGGATACTGGCAGCTAGAGAAGGGGAGAGCATGAGCAATTCTATACATTTAAACATTGAAATGGATAATTTAAGAATCAAATGCAAGAGTATGCAATTGCCCATCTGCTACTTAAATCTATATCCTGCCAACAACAGAGTTGTTCTCAAATTAGAATGATCTCAAATGTCAGGTGGTCCACCCAATCTGTAGGCAGGTTAAGGATGGCTGCCTGGTTTACAGATGAGATCTGAAGCTCAGAGGGTTAAGGTGACTTGCCCAAAGGCACAAAATCAGGGAATTCTGAGACAGACATCACCATTCCCCTGCCAACTGGCAGATGCATACATGCTTGTGAGGCTCAGAACATTCTTAACATGGGGCATTGCTCTGGACTGGGCACAGTCCAATGGACACAACCACTATGACTTGTGTCACAAACCAACTCAAACTCTATTGTCTGCCAGAGCCCCACCTCCCTGTTCCGTGGAGATGCCTCCAAGAGTCCACCAGGGTCACCAGCCAACCCTCAGAGTCTTGGTGTTACCTATCCAAATCCCACTAAGCATTGAGAAGTCCTCCCCAGCTAGACCAGCATAAGGCCAGCCCGCCTCATGCTCACAGGTGTCTGCACCAGCCGTGTGGGCTCAAGTCCTGGCCCCACCACTTCCTGGCTATAGGATTTTGTGAGTGACCTGGCTTAGTGCTCCTGTCTGTAAAACAGGGATGATAAGAGCCTCTGTGTGACGGCGTTGTTATGAGGATTAGGTAAGGCGCTGGCATTTGGCACAGTGAATACAAAATATCCTCTCCATGTTAGTAAGACATTTTCCTCATCGTAGTCACTGTAAGCATTGAACAAGATGACAAATATAAAGCACTCAGCAAATGCTTGGCTGATGGTAGGGCTCCCTAAATAAGAGCTGTAATAATAAAGGCGTCAAACACAGCACAAAAGCAGTGGATTTTCCCCAGGAAAGGGCTGGAGAAGAGCTTCGCAGAGCCCGGAGGACATCTGTTCTTCCCCTCCTCATGGATCAGGTCCCTCCCTGACAGTGTCCCCTGCCCCTCTCACCCTCCCACACGCTCCTCCAGCCAGGAAACGATTCCAGTGCAGTCATTTCTTCCCTTCAATCCCCAGGGCCCAACAAAAGCCAGACTCAGACCATCGCCCTCTGCCCCTCCTACTCAGCAAGCTCAGCCCTCCTTTGGCGCAGTTTCAGAAGGAGGCTGGAGCTAACTGAGGCAGAGGGAAACTGGCTTTACCTGACTTCATCTCCTCCAGCTCCACTTAGCCCAGGTTGCCGCTGCCCCCTGGGGCCGCGGCCGGAGCTTCCACCACCCTGCCTGCTACCCCTCCACGGTCCCAGCGCTCCACTCACAGCTCAAGGATGAGCACCACGTCGGTGCGGTTCTCGTAGACGTCGTGCAGCGTGATGACGTTGGGGTGCAGCACCTGCCGCAGGATGCTCACCTCCCGTTCGATCTCCTCCCGGCTCACGCCACGCCGGCTCGCCCGGCTCTGCCGCTTCTTGATGAACTTGGCTGCATACTCCTGGCCCGTGCTCTTCTCCCTGCACTTCTTCACGATGGCAAACTGGCCGCTGCGGGGACACAGACCCACCTGATTAAAATGTCATTGTGGCATCGGGCAAGTGACCTCACTGTCAGCTACCAGGCCACACTAACTCAGAGTCATTCTGCCAGGACAGGACAGATCGTCCACCGGACAGCATCCCCGCCTGGGTGACAACCTGTGACTGAGGTGGGGCAGGTAGCGGGCTTCCCTTCTGTTCATATGAATCCTGAACCTTTTACTAGGAATGAGTGTTAGCATTGTTATTCCCAGTGTACAGAGGGGAACACTGAGGCCCTGACAAGTCATCAATCAGGATGACACAGCCTTGCCCTTGCAGAGCCTCAGTTAGAACCCAAGTCGAGTATCCACCAGATGAAATCGAAGTGTCCATAAGCAGACCGGGTCGGTGGGGATCCTGGTTTGGGTGGGGGTCGGAGTGGAGGCAGCCTAACAAACAAGCTATCAGAGTGGGAGACCATCACAGTGAGAGGCTAGCATGACCATAGACTTGTAAAATTAGGAAACTGAGGCACAAGGAGAAGTCAAGTCACTTGCCTGAGGTAATCACAGAGTTAATGGCAAAGCCAAGCCTCAAAGCCAGACAACCCACTGTCCACAAAGCCTCTGAGACAGTTTAAGGAGTCCAGACCACGCATAGTCCCCTTCAGGTTCTATAGGGCTGGGCCTGGAAAGCCTTCACTCCAAGGACCGGGCAGCAACCGCGAAATAGCGTCCATGCCGGAGCGGCAGGCAGCTCTGAGCCGGATCCCCTGAGTGCTGGAAGGGCAGCCCACCCGACGGGGAAGGGCAGCAGCCTTCTACTTCTCCATGTCACTTCTGGAAATCAGCAGGAACAGATCAAAGTCCCTGGAGCCTTCCCAGTGGCCGTCCCTCCTGGCTACCCTCCCGGTCCCTTCCCGCCATTGCCCACCATTGCCCCATGTTTTCTTGCCACCCCAAATGTCCACTGCTCAGGGTAACTCAGAAAGTTTCAGGGTTCTGCTTAATGGCTTAATAAGGGTCCACCATACTCCAGACTTAGGAAACACTCCCTCAGCGGCTCTGGGGTAGAAGTCACACACAATGAAATGCTCTGGATATTTGCCCCAGCCTCAGAAAATAGCATTGTGTCTAGATCACTCCATTATCAGAATAATCCTCAGTGAGACAGTCTTCAAAATAACCCGAGTGGCAATAACAACAACAAAGTCAAGTTGAGCAAGCACGGAATAGATACGCCAACGCTTTAATCCATTCTATGGCAACCACTTTAGAGATGTCACCAGACACAAATTCAAGTCTCTCTCCATCCCCTCATCCTCCACTCACTCAACACCGTCTGAGCATCTGCTCTGTGCCAGGCTCTGTGCTGGGCAGTGAGGGACAGGGACCAAAGGCATAGACACCGCGCACACATGGAGAAGTCCTGGGGGCTGGGCTGGGCAGGGAAGGCTTTGCGGAGCCAAATTTATATTATGTTATCCACTGACTCTAAAGTTTCAGGTGTTTAGGCCCCAAATATTGGCTCTGAGCTGTCCACACATTAGGGACTGACGCAGGTGGAGTGAAGCCAGGCCTCTCAAAGCCAGAGTGAACACATTCAGTGCAATCTCTAACACAGATGGCCACTTGGAGCCACTTCGGGCCTCGGGGACATTGGGTCCCCTAGTGGGTGCCAGCAAACACTTGACAAAGCTTCCAGTCCCAGGCGGCTGTGATCTCAGTGTCAGGGCAGCCACGCTCCTCTCCTGTCCCTCTGACAGACACCTCAAGGGGCTGCTGGCAGGGCCTGGCGTCTCAGAGTATCCATGACCTTTACACAGCAGCCCTGAGTTCCAACAGGGAAGGCAACGCTTAAGGATTTTAAGCGATGCATTTAAGTTTACAGAGTACACAGGTGGTGGTGCAGGTTTGGCTTGGATCCAAATCTCCCAGCTCCCAGCCCCACGCCGTGTTGACTTGTGAAGAGGCAAAAGGGTTTTTTTGTAAAGTAGAGCTAAACGTTTCAGGTCTCCTTGACGTAGCTTCCCCTTTATCTTATGAGGGAAAAGAGGCAATTTTTTTCCATATCACATGCCTGAAAAATTTCTCAGACTCTCAAAAGGCAAATGAGTGTTTGCTTTTCCTGCCTGAGTTTTCTCTTTGTGAGAGCGCTGTGACAATGAGAGGTGACGGGGGCAGGCCTAATGTGCAGGCAGCTTCCCCCTTCAAAGGGAAGTATTTTGGGAGCCGGTGACTAAGACAGAGCCGAATACCAGGCAACACCACTCATCTCGCCTCTCTTCACGCGGGGCGGGGGGGCCTCCGCTCAGGAGGTCCTGTGTGGGACCTCGGGGAGAGCCAAGGCCTTGGCTGATCTCCCCTCTCCTCGGGCCATTTCCAGAAGAGTGAAGAACACACTCCGCTAGGCCCAGGCCCCAGGCTTCAAGGTCAAACAGGCCTGGCCTCAGGGACTTGCGCTGTCACCTGGGGCAAGTCGCTACCTGCTCTGAGCCTTGGTTTCCTCGTCTGTAAAACAGGAATCAGGATTCCCTGCTAGAGAACTGCAAAGACTGGGAATATTTACAGGGTTGGCCCACGGTCAGCACCAATAAATGGATCATGTGAAGGCTGAGCAAGAAGCACCCAGAGACACGAGTCACTGATTCAAATGGTCTGGAACCTGTAACCAGGAAATCGGTTTAATTTTAAAAGACTCCAATGATTCCAGCGCACAGCCAGAGGTGAGACTGTCTTTGTTCCAAGCAATTAGCCAACTCTTTTGATCCTAAAGCAGTGGTTCTCAACCCTGGCTATACACGAATCTCTTAGTTCCATTTTACAGATAAAAAGCCCTGAGGCTTAGAGAAGTTAAGTGTCCTGGTAGTTGGGCCAGGTAGCAGGGCTGGGACACAGACCCACGTCTACTGACTCCAGCGTCGGTGAGACTGTCGAGGTAAGAAACCAGCACTGGAGTACCAGAGGAGTGAGGAGAGGGGCCCACCCCAGACGGGAGGGGTATTTTATCACTGACATTGTTTAGAATTACTGGCACATGGTGATAATAAAAAGCAGACTGATTTTTATTCAATTTTATTATTGGATTTTAAATTCTCAAAAGACAAGGCACCCTCACGGCCTGCAGCAAGGTGGACCACTGCCTGCCCACCCACCCTCTGTGGGAACCACAGCCAACCAGACTTGTTCTGTCAACTACCTGGGGCCAGCCGCTAAAGGTTTTGTAAGGTCTATGAATAGAGGGGGTCTAACTCATTCCCTTTCTCAGAGGACTCTGAAGTGTCCATGATGAGTGTGATTTGCCCCAAAGTCACCAGTTTATCAAGGTAGAGATAAGGCAGAGCTGCGCAGAATGCAGGGACCCGACCCAGGGACAAGACGCTGTGTGAGGTGAGCAGTATCGAATGGGAAGTGTTCCAAGGCAGAGGGACATGGAGACGGGGTTCCTCCTCCTGCTTCCCCACAAAGGTCACTGCAGTTCCTCTTCCCACGCTGGAGAACAAAGAGTTGAGATACCTCTGGAATTACCCTGCAAGTTTTCAGGGCCACAGTGCCGGGATAATGCTTAGAAACTTCCAGTCAAGACCAGCCCAGGTGCAGCCCAACAGGTAGGGGAATGGGACCTTCAGCCCATGTGTCTCAAAGGCCAGAGCAGTTCTAATCTATAGCCCACAGGAATCAGATCAGCCTGATCCCAGAGGGCCCACACTCAGATCCCACAGCAACAGCCTGTTTGGAGATGGTGTCACCCAGCCACCTCCCCACTCCTCTGCCTGGCTGTGGAGCCTCTGTGGCTGACCCCGCCCCTTCCCAATAATCTCCCACCTCTTCCCAATAATCCATCCTCTGGCCAGGCCACTCCCAATTCCCATCAGCAAGATCCTTTCCCTCATTGCTTTAGCAACCAACCTGTTTTTGATCTCCTATACCCAAGTTCAGAATTTAGAGTTAAAAGACCCAGGTTCTATTGCTGCCTTTAGCAAATTGCATCACTCTGAGCCTCAGTTTCCTTGTGTGTAACACAGACATAAGAATATCCCAATCTCATCAGACTGTAATGAGAATGAAATGAGGCAAGGATGTGAACGCACCATGTAAACCATGCTTTTTCCATGAATGTGAATTGTTTCTTTCTGTCCATTGGATCACCACATCGAATGAATACTGGTCTTCATTTTCCCATCCCAGCATATTCTTGAACCTGATTCTGCTGCAGTGAAGCCCATCCTCAGATCCCAGCTTAGAAATAGACAGTGCTGGGGAGGACTGTGGCAGTTGAAAAGCAGGGTCCCCAAGTGGTGTCAGGATCCAGGAAGGCCACTTGGGGTCACAGTTACTCAAGATGAGGGCAAGCAAAGGACCAGATATCCAGGAAACCAACATAGAATGAAGAAACACAACATCATCAGAAGCCAGAGCAGGGAGCAGGTCAGGATTACAGGCCAGAGAGATGAGGATAAAGAGCAAAAATTTACCAAAAACCCGTGGGTGGTGTGTCAGGAACTAGACAGGCAAGATAAGGGGAAGCCTGCAGGAAGCAGTGGCAAAGTCAGCACACAGCAGCTGGAGACTCTAGAGCAGCAGAAACATCAGCGGAGAACCTGCAAACAGAAGAGGGTGCAGGGCCACTCAAACAGACTTTCCTCCCAGTGAATGGGCCAAGCTTACTGTTTAATGACCCCGTTTCTCCTCCCTGACCACGTTGCCACTACCTTTCTTGACAATGGCTTTTAAATTTCTTTGAGGTTTGGAATTCTCTCTCAAATCTTTCACAAAAGCCTAATATGTAAAACAGTTAAAAAGTTGTGTTTCTTTTAGGGAGAGGCACTCAGAGCCCATCCACTCACCATCCCCACCCATGAGGCCTAAAGGGGCTTCACGGAACCCCAAAAACTCCAGGGAACACAGTTTGAGAAATACTGCTCTATAGCATGGAAGTTCTTAGGTGATCCCAGAGACGTTTCAAACTGTAAATGAAAACAAAGGAGAAACAGAACACACTGGTGCTTCTCAGAATTATTATCTAGTCTTTTAAGAAGTCACTCAAACTCCTGGTCAACAGTGAGGAATACTTGCAGGGTAAGTATCAGGAATCAGAAGTCTCCAGGGAACTGAAGTCTGACCTATAAATGGCCTCTGTCCACAAAGTCACAGGTGGCTGCTCCGTGCTGGTCTGTGACAGCTGCTTTAACAGGTTAGAGATTGTTTAATTTCCTGGCCCTACAGACTAACTTCCTTCCTCTGGCCTTTTTTTTTGGTCAGAAAAACTCCGAAAGCACAAAAAGGAAGGAACCGCTTAGCAGAGCCAAGTGGGGCTGAGGTGTGATTGCTCTTTGGAATCTAATTTTAAGTTTTAGCACATTTTGATGCTGTTGTCAAATGAGCATGACCCCGTAAGTCCAAGACCTGAAATGAATTAGGCTCAATTTAAGTCAGACTTGCCTATATAAAGGTTTTCACTGAAAATACACCTCAGTGTCCTCTGATATTTCCCTTAGTCTAGAATCTAGATTTTAGACACTGATAGGATGTAGGTTACAGAGGGTAACCTCCTTGCTGGGCTTGGAGGGTACCACCCGCCTACCCGCTATCCACCCACTTGCCCATCTACTCACCCAACCATTTGCCCACCATCGAACCCTCATTTATTGATCATTGTCCTAAGTGCTATAAACAAGACACACCCCACAACTTAGAGGCATATATATTTTTTTTTTT
>CAUYSK010000787.1:0-44230 GCA_963575035.1 Avahi laniger
AAAGAAATTAATTGGACAACTAAAAATATATAGAAAAAATTAGCCGGGCATGGTGGCGCATGCCTGTAGTCCCAGCTACTCGGGAGGCTGAGGCAGGAGGATTGCTTGAGCCCAGGAGTTTGAGGTTGCTGTGAGCTAGGCTGACACCATGGCACTCTAGCACAGGCAACACAGTGAGACTCTGTCTCAAAAAAAAAAAAAAACAAAACAAAATACAAACTATCAAAATTGAATCAAGAAAAATAAGAAAGTCTGAATAGCCCCTATGACCAATAACGAAGGAAAAAAATACAAAACAAAAAACTTTATATGCCACCCCTCAACACACACACACACACAGACATACAAACACACAACCAGTTCCAGAAGTTGCAAAATCAAGTTCCATCAAACTTTCAGGAAACAGGCAATTTCCAGTATCACACAAATTCTTTCAGAGAATAAAAAAGGAGGAAATACTCCCCCAACTCATTTTATCAGTATAATCTGAGGCCAGCATAATCTAGATACCAAAACCAAAGACATTATGAAAAATGAAAATTATAGGCCAATTTCACTAATAAACATAGACAAAAACAAAGCTCATACACAAAATATTAGCAAACCAAATCCAATAATACATAAACAAGAATATAAATGACCAATGTGTCTCAGGAATCCAAGAATAGGATACATACTCTAGATTTTGTGCAAATATAACTCACTACACGAACACATGAAAGAAAAACAATTTGAACATAAATGATATAGGAAAAGCATGATGAAATATCATTTATCTTAAAAATTCATAGTAAGTGGGACTAGAAGGGAACCAAAAACCTATGGCAAAATGACTTTTTTTTTTTTTACAATGAAAACTCTTTAAAATCAAGAACAAGGATGTCCACCATTGCTATGTTTACTCAATGTTCTATTGAAGGTCCTAGTTATTAATAAGAAAGAAAATGGTACAAGAATAGAAAAGAATTATTTGATATGGTTATCTACATAGAAAACTCAACAGAATATACAGAATTATTGGAATTAGAGTTCAGCAAGGTGTTTGGATAGACAGGTCTACATACACACCACCCCCCCACCCTGCAAAAAAACCAATACCACTTCTGTATACAAACCATTATAAAGCTTAAGTCAAATAAAAAATACCATTTACAATAGCGACAGCAAATATATGGTAACTTGAACTAATTCTAATAAAATATATTCCAGACCTTTATAGCAAGAAATAATAAAGCATTAAATAAAGGCAAAAAAAAGGAAAATGTATATGACTATAAAAAGCATTCTATGTTTATGGAATAGCTTACTGCAGCTAAGTCCAAATGTCAATTTTCCCTTAACTGATCCAATTTAAAATTTTTAAAAAGCTACTGGGTTTTTCACAGAACTTGACAAGCTGATCCTAAAATTTGTAAGCACAATAATGGCCAAGAAATTCTTTACATGTGTAAGCTTCATGAAAATTTTTTTTGTTTTATTCAATGCTATTTTCCCAGCACCTCAAAAGTTTCTGACACATAGCAGTTGTCCAATACATATGTGTTGAATGAAAATTTCTTGAACAAACACAGCAGGGGGGCTTGCCCTACCATTTGTGAAATTTAGAGTGGAAGTGACACAAGAATAGGCAAGAAGGACTAACGAACAAAACAGAAGGCCTAGAAACAAATCCACAGATATGAAAATTGATAGAGACAGAAGAGCAGATCATAGGGAAAAGACAGACCACCACTGAATAAATGATGCTTCGAAACTGCTTATACATGTGGAAAAAAGCAAAATTAAGGGGAGGGATTATAAAGGGTCCATAAATCCATGACTACAGCCTACACTATCTCTAGAACCTCCCTAGAAAGGCCTCACAAGTTTTGATTTTCTAAATATGTTTAGATGTTATTCTAATAGAGAAAATGTAGAGCACTTTACCTGGAATAGCAATGCTTAATAATGTAAATGCTTACTAAATATTAGCTTTTATTACATCAGTACCCTAAAACTCACCTGAATGTGAAGGCTTGCTTCATGACTTCCTTTTGTAACCTTAGAGAAGTTACTTGTTTTCTCTAAGTTTTGTTTTACTACAAAACATGCTTGTATTAACACCTTAGCAAGGGTAACTGCTGGTGGTTTTTTTTTTTAATTCTTTTAGTATCCTATTTAGTATTTAGGATGGCGTTAAGTTTGTAGATTAACATCTAAAATTGACACAGTTAAGAACTTGAATCTTCAAATCCAAGAATAAATACGCTTTTCTAATTATTTAAGTCTTCTGTGTGAACACTGGTAGCACTTTCAGGTTTCCTAACATACAAGTTATAACTTTTAGAAGTACTATCTTTTTGTCTGCTGTTAAACAAGAAGTGTCTTCTTCCATTGTATGTTGTGTTTGGCTTGTAAAATTTATAATTTTTGCATAAAATACAAACACTATTTTACATAAAATATTGTTCACTTGGGGAACAAAGTGGGAGTTTGGGAAGGAGCAGCAGTTGATCCCATTTTGAAGAAGGACGGTGTCTGGACTCTCACTAGGCTTCTCTCGACTACTTCCTCAAATTTGAGACTGTCTAGAAATATTATGGAAAAGCATTCAACAAATACATTAGAATCCCCTCAAGAAAATTTCACTTTCTTCCTTTGAACAGCACTAAAAGTGACTTCGTTATCCTATCGCATGGAACCCAAATATAGCAGTAGAGAAGGCTTCAATACAGTATGTATAAGTCTGACAATTTCAGGGTATGTACCTAATACTGTATTTTTCATAAAAACAGAAATAGAGACAGCTTAAGACGAGGAACTAAGCTGTTATACAGCTTCTAAAATGCTGCTGTTGTTGTGTAATTTATATCATTTTGTGTACTGAATTTCTATGTCAGGAAGTATGCCACTTAGCTATTTTACATGATGCCCAAATTTTACTTTAAATGAAAAGTTATCACACACATCTGATTAAACTCAACTACACAAATTGTTGTAACAGAACATCTCAGGTAATATGTGCTTTCCAATGCTAATAATGTTTTGGAAAAGACTGTAAATATGCAACATAAAATTATTACCAACTTTTACCAATTCTGAAATTTGTTTAGCAAGTAAAAGAACAGTTTTACAACAGTAAAAGAACACTTTTAAGGGGTCAAAGCTCTATATCTTTATTCCAGGTTGACTTGGAAAGAAACTTAGGACAGTTTCCAGCAATAGCGAAATGTCTGTACTCTAAAGGGGAAGGGTGGGCACTGAGCAACAAACAGTTAAAACTCGTATGTCATATCTTAAATCGTTTTCAATATTGAACAGAAAATAAACATTGCAAATCTATTAAGAATATTATTTTGGCCGGGCGCGGTGGCTCACGCCTGTAATCCTAGCTCTCTGGGACGCCGAGGCGGGCGGATTGTTTGAGCTCAGGAGTTCGAGACCAGCCTGAGCAAGAGCGAGACCCCGTCTCTACCAAAAATAGAAAGAAATTAATTGGACAGTTAAAAATATATAGAAAAAAATTAGCCGGGCTTCGTGGCGCATGCCTGTAGTCCCAGCTACTTGGGAGGCTGAGGCAGTAGGATCGCTTGAGCCCAGGAGTCTGAGGTTGCTGTGAGCTAGGCTGACGCCATGGCACTCATTCTAGCCAGGGCAACAACGTGAAACTCTGTCTCAAAAAAAAAAAAAAAAAAAAGCCACAACAAAGTCAAGTATTCCTTACCTCTATATGAGTAGCTTAATAGAAATAATAATCATTGCTGAGGTTGTATAGGATAGTTCTTAGTGACCATTACATAGCTATACACCTGACTCTGATAAGATTGGTTGACTACTTAAAAAGTGATTTAATTCTTTTTATTATCACCAAATATTATAATGCTAATAAATATTACAAAAGCATTCTCTGCATCTCATTACTGCCTAACTCACTTTTAAAGCCCAGTCTTCCATCCTATACCCTGGTCACCTGGGTCCATTTACTGTTTTCTGAATTTATCGTAACCATTAGCCAGGTTGTATTTTGCTTCAATAAACTTCCTTTGAAAGTTTTTTTGTCAATTTCCTCATCCGTCATATGTCCCCTTCTGTATGGAATCATCCAAGATCTTTTCAACCATTTGTTATCTGTCTACAATTTTATATGTCTTACATGTCATGTTTTCTTGTGCCTAATTTACGGCACATATATTGTATGTACTTATTCATTTACTTAATGAATATCTGTGTAGTGGTTACTACTGTGTGCCAGACGGTTTTCAAGTTGTATAAATATGCAATCACTTAATATTCACGAAAAGCATGTAAGGTAAGATTGCAGAGTTGCACTGTTATGTATGCATTTTATATCATTAGTGTTTATCTCACTCCCTTTCCTTGACTGCAAGATCACTGAGAGCAAAACCCTTAACTGTATTTGCTTTTGTATCTTCCTAGAGTGTGGTATGGTGACATACTCAAATAATAGGTATTGAAAGAAATAATCATGCTTTTTAAGGCAAGAATTCTATTTTGATCTATATTCAACTGGGATTTCATTTCAGCCTTTATATATTTGTTTAATTTTTACTTAATTAGTTCCTTGTCATCAATAATAACATAGCTGATGCTCTTCTCTTTAAACATTACTTTAAATTTTCCCTGAGTGAATATTAAAATAAATGTTTCCATTGGACTATTTCTTTAATTTGTCCTAATTATATCGGATTCTGCTTTATCTGAGAGAAAAAAAGCTTTTGAAATAGTGTTCCACAGTGGTGAGATTTCAGGAGGTCAATATAAGATAAGATATGTTGTATCAACCCGTAAGGGAAAATTAGACAGTTAAAAACTGCATTGGTTTTCCAGGAAGAATGAAAATAAAACGCATTAACATTAGTGAGCTATTATATCCTTAGTTACTACCATTAAAAAATTCTCCCAAACCTTATAGTATTGTGAGGACATTATGAAATTTTTATTTGGTTTTTATTTTTGCTATATATGTAGTCAGAGGTAGCATTGAATTAGTAAAAAAATAACAGAAAATAATTTCTAAATTTGCTTTTTTGATGGTCCAGGGCATAAGATAATATTATCAATGTTTGCCTCCCTTCCTGAGATAATAAAGCAGAAGGTGACAAAAAGGAAAAGTGGAAAATAATCTTTATTCTAATACACATAGTGTTGTAATTGATTACCCTATACGCAGGTCTTGATATGTTTAACTTGGCATCAAGAAAGATGTCAGCCCATTGGAGCAGTTTAGGAAAATGTGGTTGAATACAGGTTAAATGTCAGTGCTCATGAACTTCTCAAGACACAGAGGTCTAGACAAACCTTGACTCCACGATCTGGCTTCAACCTACTCACTAAATCCTAGAAAGTCCTATTTATTTACTTTCAGTCCTGGACCCTTAAAAGTTCCCAGTGACAAAGCAATAGTGTGGAACACAATGGTTGTCTGGCATATGTGATTTCACTTTTGATCAGATGAGCAAATTAATTTTCCTTATGATTCTAGTTTTCATCTTTTTTGTTGATGGGAGGTTAACGGGTTGCGGGTGTGTGTATCTGTGCCAGCTGTCTGTGTTTCGGAGAGGAAACAGAGAGTGGTCAGTCAGGGGCATATTGGTACCTCTTCAGGGTAACAGAGGTTAGCGAAAAATCTACCATAACTGGTAATAAAGGATGGTAAACAATACCCGGGCATGCTAGAACTTTCTGAAGAAAAAGAACCACATGTCCTAAGCAGAGGCATTTTTTTGCTGGCAAAGTTATGTCCAGTTCTTAGATCACCTCTTTCTGATTATGTCTGTCAGGTAAGTATAGCACAGGGTAGAATTGGGAATGGACAAGTTCCACAGTAACGCTAGTATGAGCTGCGAAGGAGAGTGGCAAGAGCGATGATATTCCCTTCTCTAAATAGCGATGATTTTTCAAAGACTCACTCTCGAGGAGGAGATACAATTCATCACCTACTGAACATCTGTGAACATGGTTTTTCTGAAGAATTTCATGGGGTAGTATTGTGCCCACGCATCCTGGCTTGCTCAGGACAGTCCCGGTTTGCACCTATTGTCCCAAGGTGATTGTCAATAGTGCCCCCATGCACTCACATAGGTGCCCTGATTTGGATGATAAATGTTACATTCACCTTCTAGGTGGAGCAGGAAAAGCTGGATCATCAGAGTTGTAATGCTCTGTTTGGAATGAAGAGTGAACCAGCATAAAGAGATCCCAGGGAGAAACTATTCTTATTGTGTGAAATGACCTTTGGTTAGTTACATTACTTCTTGTGATGGCCCTGTGCAATAGTACCCAATATAAAAGAGCTGACTGATTGAAGAACTATTTTATTGTTCTGGGCCTCAGTTCTTCATTGATAAAATGAGGCTCTGGAATTGGAGACGTGTAAGGTCAACCGTGGCTCTAAAAAGTCTTTTTTTTTTTTAAAGAAAAGAAAAAAGAGAAAAATGTTTCTAAAATGTCAGATAATGCAGATAGCAAGTTACCAGAGGGAGCAGCTGCTTAGCTGTACAAAACAACATTATTGCATTCAGTGGTAAAACCAAAGTGTCAGCATGTGCCAGAGCCCCCCACTGTGGTACCAATGTTATGAGTATTACTGCAGTGAGGCAGAAGCCTCAATGCACTTTGGTGGTTCTTATGAGAAATAGTACCTGGAGTTTGGCCTTACCTCCTGCTTCATTTTAGATCTTTGGACCTAATCAATTTTAATGTTCCTTCCTTCTTAAACACAAAGGGACCCTTCCTTTTGCCTTCATTTGTATTTCTTTTCTAGAATCTTAAGTTATCTTTTTGTTTAAATTTCTCATTGCCACACTTACTGAAATAGTATAGGATTATTCTACAGAGTTATTCCTGGATATTTATAGAGTGATCTTCCTATTTCCTATGGCTTTTTCTAATGATTCGTATAGAAAAACAGATTTTTAACATCACCATATATTTTGAGTGCCGCTATGTATTAGAACCTGTGGCAATGCTAGGAGTATAATGGTAAACAACAACAAGAACAACAACAACAACAAAAACTATTTTCATGGGGCTTATACAGGAGAGAAGGAAAGGAGGAGGAGAATGGTATTAATCCAATAATTCAATAATTTCTTATTACAATAGCTCCTCCTTAGAGTTTTTTGTAAGTTTTAAGTTGCATGCTGTTCTGAATTGCTTAGTGAAATCCTGAGCCTTTCTGCTCCATCCTGCCCAGGATGTAAATCATCTCTCTGTCCAGCTTATCCAGCTGTAGACACTGCCCACCCATTAGTCACTTAGGAGCTGTCTCGGTTGTCAGATCTACTGTGAAGCTATCACAGTGCTTGTGTTCAAGGAACACTTATTTTACTAACAATGGCCCCAAAGTGCAAGCGTAGTGATGCTGTCAATACAGATATGCCAAAGAGAAGCTGTAAAGTGCTTCCATTAAGTGAAAAGGTGGAAGTTCTTGACTAATAAGGAAAGAAATACAAATCGTGCACTGAGGCTGCTAAGATCTATGGTAAAAATGAATCTGTCTCCTATCTGTGAAATTGTGAAGGGAAATGAAATTCATGTTAGTTTTGTAGTCAAACCTCCAACTGCAAAAGTTATATTCACAGTGCTTGATAAGTGTTTAGTTAAGATGGAAAGGTGTTCAATTTGTGGGTGGGAGCCATGAATAGAAACGTGTTCTGGTTGACAGCAATCAGGTTCGATACTATCTGTGATTTCTGAGGTCCACTGGGGGACTTGGAATGTACCCCCTCAGATAAGGGCGGGCTATTGCACATATAAACTTGCCCCTGTGAGGAATGCTAGGCAGGAAAATTTCACAGTGCTCTAGAAGAAGGATTGACTCTGAGGGAGGACAGGAGAGGCTCTCCAGAAGAAGTGAGACTTGGAGGCCAGGATGAAGTGGGGAATGAAGAGCCCTGGCAGAGGGTCCTGCAGGAGGCAGCCTGGAGAATGCAAGCCCGGGGAGGGTGGAGAGTGAGCCCAGGAGAGCATGGTGCCAGAGGAGCCACAGAGGCTGGCAGGGACATCGGGTTGAATGTCTGCATTCTACGAGAATGGGCTGCCACTGAAGGGTTTTGAGTTGGGGCACGGCCAGATGATAGCTGCACTTTGGAAAGAACATTCTGTCTCCAGGGAAGGATGGAGCACGGAGGGGCAGATACAAATGCACATGAGAGATGGCAGCTGGGGCTCTGGTGGGGGTGGGTAGAGGCATGGATGGCCCAAAGAGATGTTTAGGAAGCAAAACAGATGGAACTTTGTGATGGATTAGATGAGTTTAGATGAGAGAGAGGGAATTGTCTGGGACTTCCAGGTTTCTGGTATGTATACCTAGATGTACCTTTCAGTGACATACAGAACACTGGAAGAAGACCACGTTTTCTGGCACAAACATCAAGAGTTTTAAATATACTGATGTGGTGTTGTGGATTGAATTGTGCCTCCCCTCTACCCTGCCCAGGGAAAAAAAAAGATACGTCAGAATCCTCTAGTATCTCAGAATGTGACGTTATTTGGATATGAAGTCTTTACAAAGAAAATCAAGTTAAAATGAAGTCATTAGGGTGGGCCCTAATTCAATATAGCTGATGTTATCAGAAAGGAGAATTTGGACACAAGGAAAGACAAGCATAGAGGGAGGATGATGGTGAAGAAACGTGGAGAGTCCAGGTAGAGAGGCCTGGAACAGATATTTCTCTCAAAGCCCTCCAAAGGAACCAACACTGTGAACACCTTGATTTCAGACTTCTAGCCTCCAAAACTCTAAGATAGTAAAAGTCTGTTGTTTAAGCCATCCAGTTTGCTCACTTTCTGATGGCAGGCCTAGCAAACCAATACAGGTAGTAAATTCTAAATTACTGGAGGTTTATGGTAGGGAATAAAACTTTCAACTGATGCTCCTATTTCTTTTTTCTTTTTAAAAGTTCTTATGTCTCTTTCCTCTCATTTCATTCCACGTGGCTATATCTCCTTTGTCTCCAATTTTATTTTAGGACTCTGAGCTTCTCCAACAGTCTGAGTTTGCAATAAATGTTGCACAAAGGAGAAGGAGTGGTCCGTGACCAGGATCTCTGTGCTTCAAAAGACCCAAGGTATAAATGTAGAGCAGTGTGATTTAGCTCTATATTCACTGCGGGGCCAGAAATTTCTCTGCAAAGCAATCAACCCTTTCCCCTCTATTCAAAGAGAACTGGTGTTACCAGTTAGGGCTTGCAGGACAGACTATAAAATAGTAATGAAGATTCTCCTTCTTAGGGTACTAAAAACGTGAAAAAGGAAAGAGAACCAAAGACTACTGTGTCTTGCAAAAGGAGAGAAAGTGAGTCCAGTGCCTTGTTTCACCAACTTTTAAATAAGTATAGAGATTACCTTGAACTTTGAATGACAGCTGCAACTAATAGTTACCATTAATAATATGTATCCTGTGATTAAGGATAATAATAATCTGGAAAGTGTTTTATTTACTTAAATATGTCAAAGACATCAAAAGTCATATGAAGTGGAGAGTACCTGAATTGATTTACATTTCCTGCATACTCTCTCAAATTTCTTAAGCATGCTTTTTTCTTAAAAAAAAAAAAATTACTGGTTTCACCAGTGGTATTGTTGAAAACTATGCTGATCCTTTGGCAAATGAACAAATAATGAAGATATTACATGGTTTATGGAAGTTAGCATACAATGTTTCCTGAAAAGAGTAAGAATAGTGTAAAAGGAAAGTCACTGTTTATAATAGGATTAGTTTACATGTGCAATCTGAGAGTGAGGATTTTTTATTAAACCAAAAAAAAAAGAAAAAGCTACTTCAGTTTAATTTTCATAATACAATGTTAGGAATAAATTTTTTGAGCTAGATCCAGTAAATGATTAGAAGATGAGTATGACAAAGCATTTACCCTGGAGAAGTGACCCTATGGAAAATTTAAAGAAGATGAATGTGTAATTGTCCACTATTCCTTAAATTTCTTTCAGTGACTGAGATATGGACAGCATTTTGGCCTAGAAACTGAGCTAAAAAGCATTATTATTTTTAAGTATTATTGAAAACTATATTGCACAGGTCCAAAATACATCATTACCCCTGAAAAGATTTGTTCTCTTTGTAAAATAAACCATGTTAATTATAGACAGGAAATTTTTGATGAGCTATCTGTTGAATGATTAATTGCTTTCTATTTACCAAGAAATTTGGGCAACAGTGTGTCTTGGCTAGTCTTATTTAGTCCTCAAAGCCTGCTTAGCAGAAACGAGGTTGGTCATTTTGTCAGCAGATCAAGATTTCTGGGTTTTTCCCACTCGAATCACTATTTAAAATATTGTTTTACAATAAATGGAGCAATAAGAAAGGGTACCCAATTAATGACAGAGTACCACTAGTTTTTCTAAAAGTTAGTCCTTTTAATTCAGGTTGGACATATCTATATCAAAAGTAATTTTAGATACGAGTATATGGTGTTATTGGAACATTTAACTGTTGCTACTGTTGCTACCCTTCTTCTAATGTAAGTAGATTAGTTTCTTTTCTCTCTGAAACAGATAAAATCTCAGAGTCCATTCTGGGGATCACAGATGTATGAAGGGGGTGTGGAGTGTTCTGGAACTGACATTGCAGTCTGTTTTTGTTCCTATTCGTAAATTGTAACAAACCGTTTTTTTTTTTTTAAATGAGAAAGGACTGTCAATATTAATAATAAAGGAGAGGAAATTTAAGACAGCAATCTGAATAACTGGACAAGAATTCTAGTGTTAAACTTAATCAGTTATGACATTTTCAAGTATATCTACAACGAGGGAGGAAGTCTGGTTGAATTCCTCACAGAATCCCCAGGATGCAGATTTTTGGAGGGTCAAACACATCATTCTTCAAATATTTGCATTTTGAGCTCTTGCTTGGCTCAAGAAAAGTCTGAATAAATGGTACTAATTTTACCCTCTTTGAATTAGCTCAGCAAGGGAAGATATCAAAATGGAAGCAACCAGCTGGACAATGTGTAATTGTCCACTATTCCTTAAATTTCTTTCAGTGACTGAGATATGGACAGCATTTTGGCCTAGAAACTGAGCTAAAAGGCATGATTATTTTTAAGTATTATTGAAAACTATATTGCACAGGTCCAAAATACATCATTACCCCTGAAAAGATTTGTTCTCTTTGTAAAATAAACCATGTTAATTAATGGTTAATGAGATTTAATTTCTTAAAAGTAAGCTGCTTGAGGGCAAGGGATCCCTTTATTTATATTTTTGTTCCTCTCCATTCCCATCACCTTCATTAGCAAATTCTGGCACAAACTATGTACTCCATGAGAAAAAAAGTGAGAGCACTGATTTCATTGCTACTTGCTGGAAAATGCTTTTTAAATGTTACTGAATGAGACTCAGATTGCTTTAAGGACAATATAAGAAAGCAGAGCACAAATAAGAAAGCTGGTATCAGATTTACGTTCTGCGATTCTAGCCTGAGGTACTTCCTTGCGGGCTGGACTAGGTGGGTAATCTGTGGGCTCCCAGATATCTTCACAATTTCTTCTGCCAAACAATGACCATCTCAATAGGAAACAGAAGGATGAGCTCTAGGATGCAGGAACTGTATGTGTCAGAACTTAAATGACATGCTTCAGAATGGTTAAGATGTATGGACCTGAATGTTTCTCATTACCAAATTTTATAAATTCAATACTACACATTAAATAGTGCACAAAAGTGTATGTTTCCCATTTGATCTTTATTTACATAAACAGAAACATTTTCTCTCCTTTCACAGACCTTGCAGAGAGACTGATGAACTGTAGTAGAAAGTGGACATAGCTGCTGGGATTATGAGAGTCATCCTAGGACAGCTTAACTGAATTGGACCTGGTTCTCTTGCTGAACCAGATCATCTATTTGTTACATATTGTACTGAAGGTTATAATTTCAGGCACCACAGCACAGTAATGCTGGCACATGCCAGGTCTTCAGTCTGAATATCCAGTATCCTTAACAGTGGTGATAGCAATCATTGGCTTTATTTCCATCGATAAGTAAAGGATTACTTAAAAACAGGGTGTTTCTGTTGCTTATTTTTTTAAAAGAGCCAATTTTTCCTGAGGGTTTCTTTTAATAATCTGATGTTTTCTTTTTTGTGTTCACTATTCCAAAACTTGTCCTATTAATTAGAAATAATTAACGGACCTTCAAAATATGATCAATAAACTATCCAGACTGCCCCCACTTTTCTAAACTTAATTGAATCCAGTTGTTAGCACAGAAATATGAGGAACTAAACATAAGGGCCCCTGAGTTCCTGAAGATACATTAGCCACTGACAGATGATCTCTTTGTGTGAAATGTGTACAAAATGTGACATACGCAACATCGGAACCTCACCATTAGAGAAACCTCATGAGATGAAGTTAATCATAACTCAAAATAGGAAGGCTTAAGAAAACATGCTACAGATATAGATATTAAGATGATTCAATGAAGGACAATGATTTTTTGGTTTTCATTTTTGTGCTCTACATGACATGGAATGTGTTGCTTGATACACTTCTTGTCTACCAGGGAGTTTGATCAGTGTTCATATTCAGAAAGGGTGTTTTTCTTTACTAACGAACTAGTAAAGGAGCTATATTATGTTATCAGTGTTCTTGGGATATGAGAAGGGATGGCTGTATACTGAGGAAAATCTGACCTGATCTGAACTTGCACTCAAGCATCAAAGCCAAAGAGTTTGCCTGGTAGACAAGGGTAATGTTTTATGGATTTTTGTATCACTTTCAATGCTTAGCATGGTGTCCCGCATGAGGTATTTTCTCAATAAACATCTTGTGCATTTTTAGATGAAAAAATTTACCTCTCCAAATAAATAAACAAAAAACTAGGTGTTTTTTAGTACTTCCTCATTGGAGCACTGAGGCTTAATAATATAGCCAATTCCAACAGCTACTGAAACTCTAAAAAATATTTAACTTGGTTTTCAAAATAAATAAATCCAAATTAGATTCAATATGACTTGGTTAGGCTAAATTGTTGCTCTGGGCTCAGTGGGCACTGTCTGTTAACTAAAGAGCAAACAGAAATCTTTAAAATGTTTTCTGTGATTCAAATGCACTTAAGAAAGCTTTGAAAGGTTGGAAGACAAATGAAAACCACCCAATATTGTTAGGCTGCCAAAGTATTCTCTCTAGTTAAAACAGACTGCAACTTTAATTCCCCTTATTTGAGGCTCATAAGTATGTTTTAAACTATATTGATTTTGATATAAAGACCTTGTACATCTAGATGCAGAATTAATAACAGAAGTCACTGTTATTAAGAGATTATGAAAAAATCTAAAAATATAAATAAAACCTAAAAATCTAACTCAGCTAAATCCAAGAGTTCTTCAGTATTCAATACTTTCTTACACTTCTAAGGAAAGGGGTAAAGAGAACCAAACACTTACATCCCAAAATAAAGTCTTTCCACATCTAGTGAGCACAGAAAGCAAAAGTAAGTAATAATAGAGACAACTGAAAGATATGGGGAGAGAAATTCCTTCATACATATAATTCACTTTGGGTAATTTTGATCAAAATCCCCATAAAAAATTATTTTGTCACCAGGAATGGCATCCAATAAATCTGAACCATGTCACTGCAATGAGGATAGTTGGAATTAAACGACGTAAAACTTAAACCTGTCAAACAGGGAAGCTCTCAATATTTCTGGAGTATAGACATTTACCATTTTAAAGAGTTTTCCTATGCATTCTTACATGCTATTCTCAAATGTCTGTGTGAAGTAGGACAGATGTCATTATCCTTGCTTCACAGAAAAAAAAAAAAAAAGACCGGGAGAAGTCACAGAGTTTATAAATATTGGTGCCAGGAGGAGAAATCTGAGCTCTTTTCATTACCTACACAAATTAAGCCCTTGCCCTGTTTAATGGAAGGCAGCCTCGTTCTCAGGGGAATTAATTAATTAATCATACAGGCATTGATTGGGTGCTTTCTTTTTTTCACATCCAGATAAAATAGATTGCTTGTCTACATTTGAATTTTGTGCCTACAGCTTTATTCTTTTCAAATGTACATAAGGACAATTGTGTATAAGCAGCAGAAGAGACAGCAGGGAGAGCAGAAGAAAAGTTTGTTTGGCATAAACCATTAGTGGGAGCCACTGCGAGATGGGGAAGAAGCAAAGCCTGGAAGAGGGCAGCAAGGAAGAAGAGAAGGCTCCAGTGGAAGGTCCCCAAACCAGAGTGCACGCCCCGGCATCAGGGAGACGTTGGTCTGTATCTGGGCCACTGTGTACAAGGTTTGAATCCCTAAGTGCTTTATTGTTGTTTTATAAAACTTATTGCCCACATTTGTATTGTTCACATAAACTACAGAGTTTTTTTAAAAAATTAACAATATGTCAGCTAATTACAGAGGTTCTTTTTATTTAGGAAAATTACCCTAGGTGCTATAAAGAAAGTGAAATTCTATTTCTAATTACATTTTGGCTTAAAAATACAGGGACTGATTAGACTGCATTTAAAAGCAAATTAAGTCAGCAGCAAATTCTTGGAAATAAACGAGAACTTTTATAAACATAAGCATGAAATTTAGTCAACACACGAAACCACATGGCGATTTAAAACATGACTGCACTGCCAAGCTTGCTGCTGAGAGTATATATAACTATTTAAGGACATTTTCCTGTGACCAAATAATTGCTGTTATGTTTCTGAAACAGACTCAGACCTTACATACTCCTGCCCCAGACCATCAATTGCTTTAGTTCTCATAAAAAGAAAATATGAAATTTGACTAAGGAAGGTATTGGGTGCATGGATCCATGGAGAATAGCATATATTATGTTTTTATATTCTAAATATAAAACCATTTCTTTCATGTTTTTCAGCTGAACTCTAAACAAAGTAAGAGGAAGTGAGCAAACACAGTAAATCACCCAAACAGTGTAACAGAAAAAATGATGAAGTCCATAGTAAGAGAAGACAAAAATATCTGCTATATATTTCCATATTAGCCTTATAATCTTACTGCAAATGTTTCCTATACCATGGAAACTATCAAGACAAGCACATACTGTGCTCCTTTTAGGACACTGTGCCTGCTCTTGGTACTTGATGACTTTCGATAAGCTGAATGATTACAAATCCAATCTTATTAGTTAAAACTGAGTCTCTAAGATAAAATTTCATGAAGATTCCATGATGATTCCTGAAACATAGTTACCATTCTAATAATTCTATGGCTTCCTTTCCTGGGCCCTGGAGTATTTGGGGAGCCACGTGGACCATGTTGATGTCAATGATTAACTACGGCTCTTTTTCTGCTTTAAAAATACTCCCTAGTACTCACAGAATCCTATAATACAAATTTGACAATGTCATTTTATAAATCAACCTCTTGGGCTTTGTAATACTTGTTTCATGAAATGTTTCAATAAATGTATACATCTTCAAATATTTTTCATGTTTTAAGTCACTAAAGATATTGATTTAAGGTTATGGGAAAATTCCTACTACTTTAAAATGTTTCTGTCTACAGCCTACCTACTGTACTAAATGACCCACATTTTTCATTATAGAAATAATACATGTTCATAGTATATTTCAAAAGTAAAAGCATATAGACAAGTAAAAATATTAGATCCTTTTTTTAGCCACCTCCTCTTTCCACTCAAAGAGTTTCTATTATAGTCTTATAAAAATGGATAAAGTGCATGTCAGAGGCCCATTTTGCAGTGTTTGGCGTAGCTACACATACATCAAGCATCGGAATGACTGATTTGACATATTGCTTTCAGATTTCATAGTTTGTCAACATTCCTTTTAGAGTGTACACACAGTGCAATCTATGTAGCTTTAAAAGAAAGAGGGAAACTAAAACGAAAATCATAATAGACTTAAAAAGGCAACTAACCTTTTTCCACCTCATTCAGATTAGCAGCTGGCAGCGACAAAGACAGAAGAGACAAAAGACTTTTTACATTGCGATACAACAGCAGAGCACATGAAGCCAATGCACAGCATTAACAACAGAGAAGCCAGGGTGAGCGAGCAAACTGAAGCAAGGCTTAGATTTCTTACCTACAGCCGGGCCAAACGCACAAACATGGAGAAAATGAGGCAAAAGGCAAACGTCATCACAGGGAGCTAGAGATCTGCAACTAAACCAGGTGATGTAACAACCAGCAGCTTTACTGTTTAAGATGTACACTGAATGGCTTGTGCATGGGCATCACAGATTTGGAAACCAAAGAGATAATGGGTATAAAACGAAAAATTAAAGTGTTCTGAATTTTTTCCACAAAATGTATCCTCAGACTTTACATGCCCAATTTATATGAAAACTTTCCTTTTACTGAATTTATGTAATCCCACTAAGCAATATGAGGGCTTAAAATGTGACCAACTTTGTTTCATACTTGTATATGGTGCCATAAGCACAGGATTAATTAAGACACAGTCTTGACGTAGCAAATCCAGGGTTTTGACTGTTGGGAAACATGAAATAGCACATGTTTCAATTAAACATCTAAGTTAATATCAGAGTCTAATAAGAGGTGTCCATTTATTTTCAACAGGGATGTATATTTACAATTTTCATTTTTATAGGTTTTGAGCTTGTATAATTTAAGGAATTCCTGGAAATTTACCTCCAAGAAATGTCTCGTTTTTAGAAAGAAGGTATTGATTTAGAAAACCAAAACCAAAATCAAAATCAAAACCAAAGTTTCTCAAGCTAAAATTAAAATCCTAGAATTAATTTTAAATTATTTGTTTGACAGTTCTAAAGTTCTATTTTCCCTATGCTTAGCATAGAGATTTTAATTCAGAATCACAGTGAATTCAACTTTCCAAAAATTAAACTTGTCTAAAACATACTAGAAATCAACAGTCATGCATTACACAACTAGATAGATGATGGATTGAAGTAGGTGGAGAAGAATAGTTTTGATGACCGGCAGGGGAAGTTACAGCAAGGTTTAAATAACAGCAAAACAGTATCAACCCTTTCGATTTATGTTGTCAATCCCTGAGCAGGAAAGAGCAGAGAATTTTCAACTCTAATAAACCAATAACTGTTTACTGTGATTTTTTTGATCACCCAGAGCTTACTTAAATAAAGTTTAATAAATTCCCCAATAATGGATCATTTTATTTTGAATATTTCTAGCCGTGTTTTATAGCCTGCTCATCACCCATCATGACTTCTCTGTCAGATTGCTCTCAGATCTCTGAATTTTTTCCATTGACAATATTATGTCCATTCTGCCTCTTGACATAGAAGACAAAGGCAAAATTTTTCACCATAATAATTTACAACTTTTTCTATTAAGTTTTATTTGCTCCTATTAAACAGAGTTTACTTTCTCATTGAATGCCTTTGGAATATAGAGTAAAAAATCTTCAAATGAAAAAGCAACTTGTGATTGGAATGATTTTTAAACAATGACAAAATTATTATATTCTCAGAGCATAGCAAGGCTTCTGTTCACAGATCTTATGCTCGTTAATCAGATTCTGAACTTAAATTTAAAACAGTATAATCACATTATAAGAAAATTTCTCCCTAACTGCAGACTTGGATGAAGCAGAACATGAGACTCTAGAGCCCCATTTATATTTCTTTATAATTAAAGGCCACTTATGTGCCACTGATTTCAAAATCTGCAGATGGTTGTCTGAAATTTTGTAAATGAGCTCATTTCCCATATGCATAAAAATACTACAGTTAATAGCTGAGTTATAAATTTGTCCTATTTAGATATCTTCTCTAATGCCAAATCGTCAAACTCCTTCTGGCCCACAGAACCCAGTCCAAAGTCACAATGGTAATGTCTTCATGCTCTGTATGCCATGCATTTCCACTGAGTTTAGAGTTTTTGTTCATCCTTTGTTCAGATTAAGGCAAACAGACATTTGCAATAGTTACAAGTAAAAAGATTAAACAGAGTCTCAGTGCTTGTGGAGAGCTAAACGGCTCTTGACAAGACGTGGCAGGTTTCCACATGACAGCTTTTATAGATGTCACATTTTGGCTAAAAGTGGTGTTGTTAAGCTTTGGATGTTCATGATATGTTTCAAGAAAGAGCTCTGAAATAGTTAGGGAAGTGAGTCTCTGTAACACTTCTCAGAGGAAATTTCTCTGAACTGATCACTCAGGATAGGAGGAAATGTGTGTTCAAGGGGAGCTGGTGCAGAAAAGGAGCTTGGGAAATGAAGGGTTAGCGAGAAAGACAAAGACTCAAAAGAAAGGATAAGAATAAGGAACAGCAGGAATAAAGCCAAAGCAAGGGGACCCTCCAAATCAACTCAGGAGAGTTTACCACCTTACATAAATTATCATTAAAAACACACTTACAGCCGTGCTGCCAAGCCTCGGTTTTTATCAGGATGTATATACATACATAAATTCCTGATTTCTGTGCTTAGGAAGACATCAGTTAGCCAAAGTGGGCTTGAAATGCTTGGGTCCAATTGGTCTGGTGGAGTCAGAGTGGGATGTTTTAAGGAGGCCCCTAAAATTAACTGAGTTCTTAATCCCTTTCTCTGGTGATCAGAACAATGATGGAAAAAGAGCATTATTCTATCCTAAGAAGGGTCTAGGGAATATATTTTAGTGTAAACACTGAGCTTGTCATATAAGTCTAAATCAGCCCATCCAATAAAGCTCAGATTCTCAGGGTAGCTTCAGTGGCTCCAGAATCAGGGCCCCGGGGCTAATGGAAGGTATCTAGGTGTGACACAGGTAATTGGTGTGGAAGTCAAAGCTATGTAACACCTAAATGCTTTCCAGCCGCTTCAGAGCAGGTGCATGCTGGACACACTTGCTATCCTTCGTACGTGCAAAAGAGCAAAGAATGCTCAAAGTCTGCCCACTAAGCAGTCTAAGGGTTGTATATGCGTAGTAGAACATGTTTGGTATGATATTGCTTTACATGCCACCAGGAGCCTTACTGGTGTAAGAAGAAAAAAACCAGACCATGGAAAAGGCAGCTTCAGAACCTCATTATCCTATTTCCCATCAGCAAAGGTTCTTAGTAAAATGCAAAGCTTAATTTCCATGCTTAATTTCAATGATTGTCAAACAAATCCTTAGGAAAATTTTATTATGCAGATGTGTGTCCCTCTTTTATATTTAGAGATGTTAACTCTAGTCACCTACATATTTATTTAACCCTCTGATATTCTTAACTATGTATTATATTACATAGCAATTGGCATAATTAATGAAATGTACCCAGAAAAATGAAAATGGTAACTTTGAAGAAAGTGACAGAAATTACTTCTCCTTTTTTTTCTTACAAATAAAATGTGTAACGTTCTCTTTTTCTTTATCAACTATAAGTGATTTATCAAGGATAAAAGATAACTATGAAGTTACTTTCCATAGCCACAAAAATCAAACAGATGTTCCAACAATACAGACAAGTCATAAACTTGATGTTGACTTTATGGAAAATTGGTTTGAATAGTGGAGAAGTTTAGCGATTTGGGTAGTCTTATGAGATTTACCACCTAAAGAGAAAAGAGCATCAGAAAAAAAGGTGATGGTTTCATAAGACTCTTTGAAATGCTCACTATCTTCCTGACTGAGTTTTACTTCGAAGGACATGGGTTACTGGAGGCAAACAGTCACTAGTGAAGAAATGAGTATGGATATGAGTAAACTCAAATACTTAATTATGTTTTGGCTATGTAAAGAAATGCCCTCCCTTCCCGTTACCCTCTTTTCATATGTGTTGGTGGGTTTGTTTGCAGAGGGAAAATGGTTTGTAGTAAAATGCCATTGAATTGTGGGACTAAAAGCTTTAGCACAATAGCTTCTTCTTCTTCTTCTTTTTTTTTGTTGGACAGCATAACTTTATGATAGATTTGAACTGAGCTTGCTGGGTCTTTAATTTGTTTGGCTGAAACCATCTTTAAGTCCTTCTGTTATTTACATTACATTTAATGTTCAAAACACCTATCAGTTATCGAATAACACAATGGTTTATTCAACATGTATGACACAATGCCAATGATGCTTTCAAACAGATACACTGAAGACATAATATTTCCTATTCTTCATACCTGTATACTCAGGTGGGCAAAGGCATGTGTAGTTATTAATTCCATCGACGCAAGTAGAATTATTTTCACAGTCATTATCTTCACAATCATCAACATTGACTTCACAATTTTCTCCTTCAAATCCATCAGCACAAATGCACCTGAAAGCCAGGGAAGGAAAGGCAGAAAACAATCTTTTTACTGCATTTTAAAGCCATGTGTTCTAAATATTGAAAAAAGCATAAATACACTCATTAACTACAGAGCTTTTAACTCCAAGAAATTGATTTTTAAAATGCTTTTAAATGACATGTTGTAAACATCAATTTATGGTAATATCCACCAAATCAGCAATCGTTCAAAAAAATTCATACTGGCTCCAAAACAGCAAATGGCTCCATGGTCTTAAACGTTAATATATCCTATATATTTGTAGGTCTAAAATATAAGCAAAATTTTACTCTATAGACTCTTGAGTTGTGCTCAAATAAAATAATTCATGCTTCCTTGCTCATAATTGAGGAGGAATTAGTTCTTATTTTTAAAAATTACATCTACTACCCTATGTATAATGTCTTTGATGTCTTGAAATAAAAATAAATCTGAAAATAAAGTTTTGTCTTCAATATGATTACAAAATGTGAATATTCTCTTTGAGTCTCAATAAATGAAATTTTTTCTCTGGCATAAAACATTGTATTTTTAATTTTGAGTACATATCAGAATAATCTTTGAATACAGTCTGGATGAACAAGAGATAATTTTATAACAGAATGCAGAAATGAAGTATATTTGTTCTAAAAAATGAAATTTCTAAGATGCTTTAGTAGTAGGTTAGCATTCTTATGTGAAATTATTAGTGTCATTTAATAAAGAACTCCATTTCATAATTCATGAAGTACATCTGAAGTTATTGTACCATATGATTAAATAACTCCAGACTAAGATTGTTCACAGCATGTCTGTCTACTTATATTATGTCTTGGAAATAAATCATTAATTTCCTGTTTCAGTGGGACCTACATCTTATCATTACATATTGTCTGTTAAAGCAATAAGCAAAACAACAGATGAATATAAGACTTTCAGTAGGGGACCAGTTGGCTATTAATTAGTATAATGGAGCCAATTCTTTGTCTTTCCCTAATCTGATTTGATTAATCATAATTTGTGTATGTGCACGCTGGCAAATTCTTTTTGATTTTATAGCATCCCGAGCTGAAAATACTATGGTGTCTCCATTTGTTTCTAATATTGCAACATCTCTGAGAGGGACCAATAGATATTGTCCTTACTCTGGCATTCTTTTAACAACAATGTTCTTTGATTTGAAAAGGAAAATGCATGTTTTCTTAGTTATTCTTGTTCTAATACTTCAGACACAGAAGATCATAGACTAATTACCTACCAGAATCCATCTTTTTCTCCTTCTTTTAGATGGCAGGTTCCTCCATGTTTACATGGGTTACTGATGCACGCATGAATCGGGACATCACAATCCTGTCCCTGGAGAAGAAACGGGCAATTAGAGTGTAATGGAAATCACAGAGAAAGCACAGTAGAATAATAAATGCACACCGAGGAAAGTGACATTTTCAAATCATAGCTCTTGCAACAGCTTCCACCTACCTTAAAACCGTAAGGGCAGGTGCATCGGTAAAAGTCAACTGGATCACTATTACAGGTACCATCGTTTTTACATGGATTTGACAGGCAGGGATTACATTTAGCTAGAATATTAATATCCACAGGACCTACAAGTTAATTGAAAAATATGAGAGAAGCTTTCTGTTTTTAAGTCCCTTAAATTTATTCCTATGCTTTGATTGTTAACAATAAATTTTGTATAAAAATTATCATTGGTCACATATCCATACGTGCTTCTCTTCCATGATAAAACGAGAAATCAGCATCATCATATTATGTTCATGGCCTTCTTACTGGCATTTACTGTGAGACTCTCCGAAGTCAGAGTTACACTCTGGGTTGACAGCTCAGGCGGTCAGTAACTGATGTTAATGGTGTCAGTGCCACAGGGTGAGTCCCCTCACGGGCTGACCAGCTTATGTGGATGTGTTCCATGGCCACTGCCTGCACCTTGACCTCAGCCAGCTTCATGGAAATGCATGCCATCATTCCCAGAGAAGACTACATGTGTGAGGGTCTGGTAGGGTGGGCAAGTTTTACGAATAAGTAGAAATTCATCACTGCAATAGATTGCACCTGCCTAGATAACATTAGCTCAATGCTGTTTCATACAGGAGATACAAAACTGTCACTTTTACGCATATGGAAATAAACCAAAACTGTAATCTCCATTATACTCTTCCCCATATCCTTTTGATTCAATTTATTTGTTAGCACGATACATGATGGGTGAGTGTTCTGTATCTTCTTCTCTGAGAAGAAAACACCACAGAGATAATATTTACTTGCAATCTCATGTTTTGGAAAATACCTTTAAAAATTTCATGATCCATAAAAAGTCTAGATTAAATGGACATTTAGCTGTAGCTGTTTTCCTTTGGTTGCATACATTTATTTGATAAATGGCTAACAATGTGGAAATTGTACTATCCTCAATAAACTTATGTTCTGCTGATGATACTTTTTTGCATTGTTTGTGAGAGCTCACTAGATCACCTTTTGACAACTCTAACAGAAACAATGGCAGAATGACATCTTTATATTTAAAAGACAAATATTTTATAATATAAAAATTAGTTACATTTCTACTGTCACCAATCTCTCTGTAGCTCTTTAGCCCATTGGAACAAAAAGTGTTAATTCCAATTACATGTTTAATCACACATTGTTTCTAGCAAAGTTATCTGGACAATTATACAGCAGCCTTCCAGCCCCACCCCACTCTCCTGCAACTAGCACTGTTCTAACCTTCTAAGGTACTTTCACCCAAAGCATTGCATGACTTCTGCTCACATAAATCACTTTTCATTAAATTATTCTCCAGATTGGAGATCACATGTGTGAGTTATTGGTCAACATGGTGGTCACAGAAATTCTCCATATCTCTTCATATCCCTTGCCCTGGGAAATACTAGTACATATTCAAATAATGATTTTGGATTAAAATTCACAAAAAAGATAGTGTTCTACATTTTTCAGTTTTTCTTTCGACCAAATCCTCCACCAACTCCGGAAATATGTCCACATTGAAATTCCTGTGCATTTTTAACTATTTAGGAATAAATGACAGTTCTGGGGATGATTGTCCTAATGGGGAGTGGTGGTGTTTGCTTCTAATGACACCTCAGTCATTAGGGGAGAATGTGCCAGTGCCAATGTCCCTTCAACTTTTTCTTGGTAACCAGAATAAATAATGCAATTACTGCTGGAAAATTGCTAGGCTTAATTCTGAAATGAGCCTCATAGAAATTTAATTTCTCACTCCCTTCTTCAATTTATTTATTAATTAAGGGCAACAAAATTAGCTATTCAGCCAGCACTGGAGAAATGAATGGTAGCAGTTAGTGAAACTGATGTAATACCTCCCAATAAATGGTTTTATGTTTGCTAAAGTTATTTTATTTAGAATCAGCAACAGAAAGGGAAATATCTCATTTATAGTGGATCCCTTAGCTAGGCCAGAAGAAAGAAAAATCTGAGTCAGAACTGAGGCATAAAATGAAGCAACTGAGAATGTACACCAGCAAAATAGCAAGTCAGCAAATGCAAGCACTGTAAACATTCATTTGGCCACCTCCCAACACCTTGAGGAAAAATGTCTTTTGGCCTATTACTGTGCTTTCAACCTTGTAAAGCTGGGATTTGAATAGAGGAGTTCAGGGTTGGTAGACTGCAAGTTCATTCCGTGGAATGTGACATCTTTCAAAAATTATATTTGAATATTTAGATGAGAAGCTAGAGATTGTTTTAGGGAAAAAAACTGGATACATTTTGAAGAATTTAATAGAGTATATAGGTAACACAACTGCCAAGCTGAAGTAGTTTTTATCTAGTTTTACCATATAGTCAAGATTTATTTAATAAATGTCTAAGGAACTATATGTGATAAATAAGCATTATCTAATATCTCCACTTTTTTTCCAAGACCAAATTTCATTTCCTCCATAACTAATTATGCTCAATTATTTTCACATCTGGAATACTATATGAGTATATGAAGGGAGATCATTGTCTGCTTGTATGTATTCAGTTTAGCTAAAAGAATAAAGATAACGAGTTTTCTCACATACCCAGTTCTCTCTGATAATTTCTTAAATCTGCTCAACTGTTTTGGTGGCGCTGGGTTTGGGAATATAACAAAATATTGAGTTTTAACTTCCTCCAGTTGGTAAAGTTCATCACTACCAACTTTCTCAATGGCAAAGTTAGCTACCATCCCATTCGCTTCTACATTTTTCACATCCTTCTTTTAAATCCAGTTCTTCAAATATCATATCTTATTTCTACTCCTCCAGTTTGAGTGAAGGATAATCCAAAAGATGCTTGTAAGTCAAATAAATTCCAAATAGCAGCATCCTCTGATATTTCCAAATGTCTTGAAATGATTTAATTCGTTTTCCTATTTTATTTAGATCATAATTCCACTTAATTAAAAATCCTTCTTAGGATGTGATTTTTACATCTACCTGGTTTATCTAAATCTGCTTATTTCTATGGTCTAATCCCTTAGAACGATATCGCTTGTACCTGGCTGTCTCCTCTCACTCATCTTCCCACCCATATTTTGCTCCTTTTCTAAATCTATCTAACATCTCCTATTTGCCTCTAACTTGTAATTTATTTCCCATCCAGTATACTTTCTCGGAGATTCAGTCTTGCAATCTTCTTATTCAAGAGAAATGACAACTTTAATCTGTTTAAAGACTATAAGATAATAAGGAGATCATATCAGAGCTAAAGGCAGATGCTAAATAAAGCCATCATAAAATGGTAGAAGAGTTAGAATGGCTCTCCAGGGGCAAATCAATACTTGTAGAATTTTGCACACTTGATTATTCCTGCATGAAAAGAAGATGTCCAGGAACAGGAATTAGAAAAGTCTTCTAGCATCATACACAGCAATCTTGGGCACAGAAACTGAAGTCCATCAACAAAAGTTAGTCAGTCAGATTTGCCAGTTAAGTGTGTGTTATTAGGATAATCGCAGCCATTTCAATGGGTTACTCGAAGCATTCAATGAGAGGTTAATGAATGTCAGACAGGGCGCCTACTGAGTACAGAAGTACAGAAGTCACAATGAGTACTGTCACTCTTTCCTAGACCTCCAGAGAGTCAGAATGAGTGGGGAGAACAAAAGGGTTTTCCTTAAAAGGAGAAAAGAAGTTCCTTGTTTTCTTGTCCAAATTTCAACACAGGCAAAGGCAAACCAGACCTTGCCATTTATCTACTCATCACAAGTTCCCCAAGTACCTTCGACATATGCTAGGAGCTGCCAAAATATGGGGAAACTACAGGGACTAACATGAAACCCACAGGGAATGAAAGTGGGTATAAACAGATAATTACCATTGGGAACAACATCAAGAGTTGGTGATTTTATTCTGTTAAGGAACACAACTATGCTTTGTAAATTTGGTGTGGACGAGCACCAGAAATGACAGAACAGCTTTAAGGAGCTGCAGAGGTTTTCTTTGTTCTTGCCTTGCTGCTTGGCGAGGAACTACAATCTTCAAGCTTTTCTCCTTTCTAAAGCTAACTGGTTCAAAAAATGTTAAAATATTGTCAACAAATTTGCCCTCATGAGATGTGTGCCGCAGAAGAGAAAAGAACTCGTTTCAGGATACAGATCTTTAGTAATGTCACTGAACTGAAGAAGGTCAGTCTAGGCTAACAGGCTTGATGTAAGATTTGATCTTGACTTAAGAGAGCACTACAGTATCAGCTATATGGGTGGAGATGTGTTAAGCTTAATAATTCAAAGGGAAAATGAGAAGAAAGTTTGGTTAACAATCTGTCTCTGTCAGTTACTTTAATCTTTAATGGAAGAACTGCCGGACCTCAAATCCATTAAAGCTTGTAGGCAGACTTGTTTACTTGACTCAAATCACTACTTATGCACCTGACACCAATATTGCTACCCACTGAGAATAGTATCTCACTTTGATTTATTACCAAAAGTTGCAGACAAAAATTTCTAACTATATCCCAGAGTCTCCCTTCATTTTGGCATCCTTTGGAAACATGAGTCAAATAACAAAATCCTATTGCACTGTCCTTGTATAAAGTCAGAGATACACCAAAGAAAACTCAGGAAACATGTAGGAGATATATGATGTTGGGCATAATTGACTAAAAGAAGATTTTTATTTAAAAACAATGATTCTGTACTCCACTTGCTACTACATTACTGCATTTCTGAAGCATTAGTATCAAATGCATGCTTGTTAACATTTCATTATTAAGTCATCCATTTATCAAATATTTATTGAGGATCTACTTTGTGCTAGGCATTCAGCTAAGTTTTGAGGGATCAGAGCCAAGTGAAATGCCTGAGTTTCTGAAAAAACTTATAGTTCAGCATTAGAGATACACATGTATCAGTCGGAGAATGAATGTGAGGAATGAGAATGTATGTCTTAGAATATGTGTTTTAAGTTTCTGCAAACAGTCAAGAGAGAGAAATCCACCAAGTGAATGGAAATATAAATCTGAGGTTCGTAAGAAAAGTCATGACCAGATATTTGAAGCCATGAATTGAAATCAATTGAGAATTTAATAGAGCTAAGGATAGAACTCCACACGTGTCTACATTAAAATGTGGGTGAAAAAGCAAAAGCAATGAAGAGGCCAAGACAATATACAGAAAGGAACAATGGCCACCATGGGCTAAGATGAAGAGAGAGCAAATAAAGATAATTAAAAATAAGCCACTGAAATTGACAAGACAGAAGTCTCTGGTATCCTTCTAGTTTCATTGGAGGAGTGGAGATGGTCACCAGATTATGGGGGTTAAAATCTTGTAAATTTGCATTACATAAATGGTTAACTACAAACACAAAGGCTAAGTTATTAGACCTCTGGGATTACCAGGCTTTGCCATTTGCTACATTTACATGTGACTTTAGGCCCAGTAAATGAACTTCTTGAATGAAAATTAAGTAGAAAGAATAATAATTATTTTATGAAATTCTTGTACCAGAGAGAATATAAATATAAAATATTTAGGAACAGAGCATTAATTGTTGGTTCTCTTCACGTATTGAAGTAAATGTCTGTTAGAATTATCCCAGGATTTTAAGTTTTAAAAAGTGTAATAAAAAATATCCCCTGTTTGTTTTTTCAAAATTGGTGCTTTTGGAAGATAACTATGCACAAATCTGAATATTCTCTTTAGCCATTGAGCAAATCAAATCCCCAAAAAATGTTATTTCAAAGTTACAACTATGTGCTAGTGATGCAAAGTTTGAAAATGTAAAAATGGTTTGAGGAAGTTCTACATAACGCTTCAAAATTAATCTAACTAGTGAATTTTTCATTCTTCCAGTTTAGCTGAAATTATTTAATCACCTTCATGCTTAATTAAATGAATAGAGACACTGTCAATCAATAATTTTGGGACACAAAAGCCTTCATTCAACCTTATCAAAAACTTTCCCCAAAAGGAAGATGTTGATCTTGCTAAGAAAAACATAGTATTACAACGTTACTGTTGAGAGATGTGGAATTTTCCCCAGAAATTCAAGAATCTAGAGGATTCTTAACATATAAAATTAGTGGAAGAGATCAACCATGGCACGGTAAAAGGTTGATTATCTTGGAATTTATAAAGGTCTCGGGTTTCCTTGATCTGTTAGCTGGCCTTTACAAATGAAGTAATGAAGTTTATTTAGCACCATATCCCTTCCTTATTTCTTGAGCTCCTGGCTACTAGACACCTTCCTCCTGGGACCTCCTCGCCCCTTCTGCGTTGTATTCTCAGTTCCACCTGACTCACAATAAGAATTTCCTGATGGCTTTATGGACCTGACTGTATCAGTTACAACTCCATAATTATTTGGTATAGTTATATATTATTATCTTGTATGTATATTTCTATCACCAAACTTCGGTGTTGTTTATAATTATCTGTTTAAACATATCTATCAGTAAAGTATAAGCTCCATGAGAACAGGAGTTTTACTCTGTATTGTTTATTGTTGTATTCCTAATACCCCAGAATCATGATGTTACATAGTAGGAATTCAAATAATATTTGTTGAATGAATGAAGGAATATATTATTCATTTCTGTTAGACTGCTCATTTCTTAGCACATGTAAATATCTCATAAGTATCTTTCAAATAAAAAATAATTAGTTGCCTGTATAGCTGAATCTATCTGAACCAAAAGCAATAAAGGGAATATCAGAAATTAACAATGTTCTACTCTCCATGTTGATTTTCTTAATGAAAACCTGGGGAGGAGAAAAACCACTGTTTTATTGCAGACTTTTCGATCACTCAATCTTCATCTTAGATTTAAAAGACAGAGACAGGACATTTGGGTTACCAAATGACCATCTGCTTACCACTCAAGAATGCTCTATCTGAGGATTAATTAAATATGCTCTGATATTCTATTTCTTCCTGTTCATTTAGTTCTGTTGTACATAAAAACTATGAGAGTATATCACAAAGAAAATACTCTGAAAAATGTAGGACAAACATTTTACTGGAAGAATTAATCACTCCAAATAATAGCATAGCCTTTTCTAGAAGAAAAAAGCATTTAAATTATATTTAAATAGAGGTATGAAATCATGTCTTCAAATAAAGAATATTCATCTTCCTGCTATAATATGAAAATTTAATATTGGGAGTTTGTATTTACATAATTTTCATGAATAAAATAAAAACACATTAGACTGACATAACTATAGGAAAAGTTAAATTAAAATATGAATACCACAAATATAAAATATGTAAAGAAATATTATTTTATTTCTTTCAAGCTCATAAAGCATGCATGTGCAATAGCATGGTACTCAGTAGATTTCCTTGAGTGAATTATTTTAATTAACAGATTAAAATACTTTGTCTTCTATCAATCATTTATTTTGTGTGAATATTTCTAGTAAAGCTTCTGAGGGTAGTTCAAAAATTTCATATTCTAAGTACGTTTCAATAATAGGATGGCAAATTTATTTACATTGATAATTTATTTTGAAAATGTTTTTGTTGAAAATTGCAAAGTTAACTTTAGTGGTAAGCTCTGGAGTCAGAGTCAAGGTTCCAATTCTCACTCTTTCACTTAGCAGTTGAGTGATTTTGAACAAATGACTTAATTTCTCTAAATTACAACATTTTCATCCCTCAAATGGGGAGAGGATAGTACTTACTACAGGGATGATGGAAAGATTGAAAGAGATAAAAATCTATGTAAAGTGCTCAGCATCATCCAACCACTCAACAGAAGTTAGCTATTATTGTTTTTAACAGTAGTAGTAGTAATGCTAGCAGTAGGAGTGGCAAAGGTCTAATCTGAATTGTCATAAATGTTAAACTAACAGAGCCTTAATAAGACAATGGCACTTCACAATATTTTGACAAATGCTGGCAAAGGGCATAATGAGTTTCACTGCTTGCTATCACTCTAAAATTATATTAACCTGTAGAGAAAATGTGTAAACCCTGAAGTCTGCTAAGTCCCACTGCACTATATTTGTTGACTGTCCATGCCGCTTGCCAACTGGCTTATATTCATGCTAATTTAAGGTGTACTTTGAAATATACGTAATCTGTTGATTTGATAATTTAGTGAACCGAACTACCACAGCAGAGCTCATAGATTTAGGGCCTTATTATCATCTGTAAATTAAGAAGTCTCAGCTCAACTGTTTTCTGGCTGCCCTAGAACAGGTCCAGAACTTTCCAAGAGTACAGCTCTGTTCTCCCAGTTCTACCCACCTGTAGCACTATCCTCACAGTTGTCTGCTAGTCTACACAGCTGGCTTAGACTCACTCACACCACTAAATCTTTCATAGTCACTCACCTTCCTTTGACATGATTTCTTCCTCTAAGTTCTTGCAGCAACCACACTATCTAATATTGTAGCCACTAGACACATGTGGATATTTAAGTTTAAATGTACATAAAACAAAATTAAATTAAATTAAAAATTCATTTTGCTAGTCATATTAGCCATATTTTAAGAGCTCAATAACCACAAGTGTTTAGTGACTACCATGTTGGATAGTGAAGATTTGGAATATTTCTATCATTGTAGGAAGTTTTATTGGGCAGTGTTGATAAGAAAAGACCAATTTACCCTCAAGAATATTTCCATTCATGCTACACTAAGTACATGAGATGCTACTGTCATTAAATGAAACAAAAATTAGTTATATAAATCTTGCTTAGTTACAAATTAGTTACAAAAACCTTTAGGTATGTATATATATGTGCAGGCATATTTACAGGTATGGAACTGCAGGTTTCATTCCAGACAACAGCAATAAGTTGAGTATTGCAATAAAGAGATTTATAAGAAATTTTTCATTTCTTAGTGCACATAAAAGTTATGTTTACACTATACTATAGTCTATTAAGTGTGTAATAACATGTCTAAAAAAAGTAATCTATATACCTTAATTAAAAATACTCTATTGCTAAAAAATGCTAAGAATTATCTTAGCCTTTAGCAAATCTTAATTTTTTTGTTGGTGGAGGGTCTTGCCTCAATGTTGATGGCTGCTGACTTTTCAGGGTGGTGGTTGCTGGAGTTTAAGGTGGCTGCAACAATTTCTTAAAACAAGACAACAATGAAGTTTGCCACATCAGCCGATTCTTTCTTTCATGAAAGATTTCTCCATAGCATGTGATGCTGTTTGAAAGCATTTTACCCATAGTAGAATTTCTTCCAAAATTGGAGTCAGTCCTCTCAAGCCCTGCTACTGCTTTATCAATGAAGTTTATGCAATATTCTAAATCCTTTGTTGTCATTTCAACAATATTCACAGCATCTTCACCATAAGTATATTCCATCTCAAGAAATTACACTCTTTGCTTATTTACAAGAAGCAACTCCTCATCTATTCAAGTTTATCATGGGATTGCAGCAATTCAGTTACACCTTTAGGATACATTTTTTCCAAACTCCTGTTAATGTTGCTATTTAGACTTCTTCCTATAAATCACAAATGATCTTAATGGCATCTAGAATAGTTAATCCTTTCCAGAAGGTTTTTCATTTACTTTGCCCATATCCATAAGAAAAATCACTATGTATGGCAACTATAGCCTTATGAAATATATTTGTTAAATAAGACTTTAAAATCAAAATTACTGCTTGATCCGTTGGCTGCAGAATAAATGCTGTGTCAACAGATATGAAAAGAACATTAATCTCTTTGTACATCTCCATCAAAGCTCTTGAGCGATCAGGTGCATTGTCAATGAGCAGTAATATTTTCAAAGAATTTTTTTCTGAGAATAGGTCTCAACAGTGAGCTTAAAATATTCAGTAAATCATGCTATAAATAGATGTGCTATCATCTAGGCTTTGTTGGCCTACTTATCGAACACAGGCAGAATAGATTTAGCATAATTGTTAAGGGATTTAGGATTTTTGGAATGGTTAATGAGCACTGGCTTCAACTTAAAGTCACGAGCTGCATTAGCTCTTAATAAGAGCCAGTCTGTCTTTTGAATCTTTGAAGCCAGCCATTGACTACTTCTCTCTTGCTATGCAAGTCTTAGATGACATTTCCTTCAAATAGAAGGCTGTGATGTCTGCATTGAAAATCTGTTATTTAGTGTAGTCACCTTCATCAATTATCTTAACTAGGTCTTCTGCATATCTTGCTACAGCTTCTACATCAGCACTTGTTGCTTTACCTTGCACCTTTCTGCTATGAAGATGCTTCTTTGCAGCAACCTTATGAACCAATCTCTGCAAGCTTCAAAATTTTCTTCTGCCGCTTCCTCACCTTTCTCAGCTTCTATAGAATTGAAGAGAGTTAGGGTCTTGCTCTGGATTAGGCTTTGGCTTAAGGGAATGTCGTGACTAGTTTGATCTTCTTTCCATATCACTAAAACTTTCTCCATACCAGCAGTAAGGCTGTTTCGCTTTTTTATCATTCATGTGTTCACTGGAGTAGAACTTTTCATTTCCTTCAATAACTGTTCTTTTGCATTCACAACTTGGTTATATGGTGCAAGAGGCTTAGCTTTCAGCCTATCTCAGCTTTTGATATGCCTTCCTCAGTAAGCTTAATAATTTCTAGCTTTTGATTTAAAGTGAGAGATGTGGGACTCTTCACCTGAACATTAGAGGCCATTGTAGGGTAAGCACTTCTCCTAACTCCAATATTTTTGTGTCCCAGGGAATAGGGAGGCCTGAGATGAGGGAATGGTCGGTCAGTGGAGCAGTCAGAACACACAATATTTATTAAGTTTGCCATCTTACATGGACATGGTTTGTGCTCCGAATCAATTACAATATCAACATCAAAGATCACTGATGACTGATCACCATAACAGATATAATAATAATGAAAAAGTCTGAAAATTTCCAACATGTGACCCAGAGGCAAGCAGTGAGCACATGCTATTGGAAAAATGGTGCCAATAGAGTTGCTTGACATAAGTTTGCCACAAACCTTCAATTTGTAATAAAAAATGTGATACCTGTGAAAGCACAATAAAAATGAGGTATGCCTGTACATCTGTATTGGACTTCTCAGAACATTTAATAAATTAACATAAACTATGATGCTTTAAGAGTTGAATATAAGTATGCGGCTTTTCTCAAATTTGTGTTACGAGACTTTTTTTCAAGAAATAGCTCCAGGGAATTACAAACTTTAAGAAATAAAGATATGTATCAGCATTCTTCAAAATGAAGTATGAGTATCACTGGTCACAGAGAAGTATAAGAGAATCAGTCTGCGGTGTCTCAACTTTCCCATGTAATCTGTCCAATAACATGCCTTTGAATAAGGTTTTATGTCAGTTTCACCATCCCTACCTTCCCTTTGACAATCATCTCTCCTCCACTTTACAAAAGGATGAGATATCTCTCAGCCTACCAGAAACTTATCATGGGCACTGCCCCAAGGAAACATCTAGGATTACAAAAGAACAATTTAAAATACCAGTTATTTTGCAAAGATTTTTGTAATCAGTGCACATAACTGCAGAGAGACATTGCCATAAAATTTTACTTTTAATTTGTAATAAAATATTAAAATATTGATAAATAATTACACTGTTTCAATCAATGGTACACCAGTATTAATAATAATAATTCAATTCAGATAAAAATGTAAAAACTTAGACTTTTGGAGTGGCAGAACATTTTAAAAATCCAAATTATACACTTTTTTGTTAACAAAGAATGATACAATTTTCTGAGGTACTAGAAATAGGAATTCAAGGAGAAAAATGGAAGTTGTCGGAAAAAAGAATAATGTGATATATATTAAGGAGGATCTTGCTTTTGTCTCTTTTAAAATTAGCTGTGGAATTAAGATTCCACCAAATACATTTAAAAAAATCATAGAAAAGTTTTGTTTTACGATGTCAATGTTCACAATGAGCTGTCAATTACAGCCTTTGCAACCATTTGCAGCTACTAAGAAAAGCATTAGATGCCAACTTAAAAATGTTTGAGGGAGTGCATAGTTTTTTGAAAATTCCTTCTTTTATTAATAAATCATGGAAGGTTTCACATCATCATTTTTGCGATGTTTTGAAATGTTATAAAAATACAATTAGCAGTAACCTATACTGAATGTTGCTGTGTGTGAGGCAGTATGTTTCACATACACTCACTCATGCAATGTTCATTAAAGTCCTTTCAGATTGATACTATCCTCATTTCCACTTACACATGAGAAAACTGAGGTATAGACTGGTTAAGGTTATCTGGGTGCTAAAGAGTGGAGCTGGGATTTAGCTTCGGCCAGACTAGGCTTCAGAGCTCATACCGTGACCCACATCAGAGTATTACCCACTTACATACGTTTTTCTTACATAGATGTGCAAGTGTTGAAAGCTCATCTTTTCATCTAGGTTTGCAAATCTTGGGAGGAAAGACTATACGATCAACTTCTCTGTGTTCCACAATAGATAAAATTTAGTTTTATACATAAAACATGTTTAATCCACATTTTCTGATTGTACATTTAGAATTTTGAAGAATTTCTCTCCTCCAATTGAGTGGCCCGCCTGAAACATCTATAATCTAAGAATAATAGTAACTTTCTCTCCCACTTTTTGTAAGGAACCTAAATCCATATATTTGACAAGACAGATACATAAAACAAGTTTAAGAGTGATTATATCTAAGTAGTCTGATTAATGGTTAATTTTACTTCCTCTTGCAGAACTAAAATTTCACATTGTTTAGATTTTTCCTATTTAGATTTTCTGATATTGGGCACATATTACTCTTGTAATAAACGAAGAAAATAATATTTGTTATTAAGACGCTATGCGGAATTCGCAAATACAGAAAACGGAGGTAAAGGAAAGGAATACAAACAAGCAAGGAACAGGAACATCGACACAAAATCTGCAGCACATAAGGTGAGTCAGAAGGTTTGGGCTGCACACCTGAACGTTTGGGAGGGCCCATTTCTCCTTACCTGGTATCAAGAAGCCACAGGGCCCGGGCAGCCCTAGAGCAGGGCGTATGTTCAGACAAAGCAAAAGCACAACATTTTACTTGTTAGAGGCTATGAAAAGCATTTCCAGAAATTGTGTATTCCACATTTTTCATACATTTTCAAGAAAACACAGTCATTTCCAATGGGCTATTTTTGAGATTTATTTGAAAAGCCTAGTTCTTTACTTGGGCACCTCAGGTAACTGCTCTGTCTTGTTCAATCACCGGTGGACAGGGTTATTATTTATTGGGCTTTTCAACTATATCTTTGAAGTCAAGTGGCCAAATGGTTGTCTTTTCCTTTTGTATTTAATACGGTAATTATTAAAAAGAAGTATAAAGCATTAAAAACCGTACCTTGACATGTAAATTTTTTGGAGGGAGTTGTGAGTAATAGTTTATCTGCCATTTCTCCAGGGCCGGCACAACGGGCAATTCCGGGTTCCTTATACTCCGACTTCACCCAGTCGGATAACCACTGCATGTTACAATCACAGTAAAGAGGGTTGGCTCCAATCGCTCTGGAAAAACAACACCACGAAAGCACAAACACACACATACATACACACACAAACACACACACACACACACACACAAGTATGGAAGTATTATTTCCTACGGGAACAGAATTCAAAGTGTTGCTCAGTAGAAAATCCCTACAAATCTATTGAGGATAGCAATTTAGTAGAAAATAGAGACTATGTGGATTCCCCATTTTCCTGAATGATGTGCAGCTGGGATTCAGTGAGTTGGCACCAGTGTTAACACTTATCTGTGCTTTACAAGGAATCCCCGTATTTTCAGAGACAGGCCCATACTGACTGTAAGCACACCCTAAGTGCATTAACACCTCCTTCATTCACCAAGTATTTCCTGAGAACTCAATCACTGTGCAAGGTTCCGAGGACCCAGATATGAATAAAGCATTATTCTTCCCTCCAAAGAACTCCTCCTGCTGAGGGGATTCGCATACACTCGCAGGCATAAATAATGTTTATTACAAGTGCTATAGTAGAAGTATGTACAAATAAATAGACTGACATTTCAGTGGAGGGTGAGTGCTGGTGGTTAACAAAGTATAAACCATGTGGGATAGTTAGAGTCGATGGGAAAGGCTGGGAAGGATGTTTTAGGTAAAGGACTAGCAAGTACAATGGTACAGAGATAAAAAAAGGGCATGAAGGTATGAAATACTAAACATACCTAAAGCTACTTCACCAGAGCTGATTTGGGCCTGCATTGGGTGTGCATCCCTTTGCAAAATCTTTCATTTTATGGTTCCTACTCACATAAGCAGCAGTAGTGATAGCAAAGCAATCAAGACAATGGCTAACATTTATTGCACTCTTACTACATGCAGGAGCTGGGCTAAGCCATGTTTACATGATTTACCTCATTTTATCCTAAACAATAACTTTATGAGGTCAATATTATCAATAATCCACTTTACAGATAAATAAACTGAGACCAGAGAAGCTAATCAGTAGGATCACAGACTTGTCAAGCGTGGGGACAAGTAGTAGATACATAAAATAACATTTACGAACTGATTGATTCTGATTTATAATTAACTTATGATTAGTAATACTTGTAGGTCTTCAGTTTAAGCATAGATAATCTTATTATTTTTTAGGCAACTCCTAAAATATATCTTAATACTTTATATTACTGCAGTCTTAAGGTCCGACTTTAAGAATTTGAATGTAGTGAATGTTATGCTCACATGTGTATGTCTAATGCAAATCGTCCCAAATTAAAAATGAGCAAAATGATGTTTTTGAGTCATCTGGTCTCATCTCTGCTGACATGTGGTAAGTCCTTACTGTGACAGAGGAGGAAGTGGAAAAAGTGCTAAAGCAGAGCTCTTTAGGCTACAGTCTCCGCCAGCCCTACACCCTGAGCTAGAGATTCGTTCACACTGTATCTCATGCACGGGGCAGCCACAGAGTTTGTAAAGGAGTAACTGTGACATCAACATAGCTACGTGCTGAGACTCAGAGATGAAAAAGTAGAGATGTTGCCTTCCAGGCCCTAGTAGTTTAGTGGAAGGAATCTTAACGGTAGGCACCATACAGTCTAAATGATATGCACACAAAAACCCATACTAATAGCACAGACCCTGTGAGGCAAATTCACATTAACATGACTGACTTGGATTCTATTCTCCCACCATCCCATTTCTTAAATTTCCTAAAATTCTCATCTTCTTGGAGTTTGTGTGTTTTGTAGGGGAGTGCACAGCTGGGAGAGAATGTGGTAGGCAACCTCTTCCAGAGAACTGGGGCCCCAATGACTTTGATATTTAAACTGAAGCAGATAACTGCCACCAGGTGGCGCCAAACTCAGCATCATCCTAGGAGGCTTTGGATCCAAGGCCAGCTCCCCGAACTTTAATGGAATGATGGAAATTCAGCCCAAATGGGGTTTTGGGACCCCAATAATTACATATTTTAAAACCTGTTTTCCTGTACTTTCTAAAACTATGGACATACAAACAGGTTGCTATGAAAGAAAACACAAAGGAAAAACATTTGACCCAATACAGGGTTTTGGCTGTTTTCCACTACCAGACTAGAAAGTCTTGATCCATGTCGAATTTATTTTTTTGCATGGTTCCACAGCTTATCCTGAGTAATATTTGCTAAGTAAACGAATGCAGTTTGAGAAAATCAGGATAGGCTTCGTGAAGGAAGTGATACTTGGGATTTGACTTGGAAAAGTAAGGTTGGGACACACCAAACTGAAAGGCACATGATATTCTAGAATCAGAGAACAATGAGAAAAAAGGCATAGGGCTGGTAAAGTTGGGGGGAATGTTTGCAGAACTTTTAGTTAAGTGAAGAGAACTCAACTAATGTGATGTAAGAGCCAGAAAGGTAAATTAGAGCTATATTGCAGAGGTAACCATATTCAGGTTGAAAATGTTCACGTTTTCTTTAAAGATGATGCCAATCACATCTTAATATATTACAATAAAAGAAGTGGCAGAGGATTTTTCCCAACTCATTTACTAGGGAGAGTTTGGCCCTAAACCTACATTGATGAACTAGGTACTCACAGGTGGGATAATGCGGACAGATCATTGAAAGCACCTTCAGGCACCACAGAAATGTCATTTCCATGCAGGGAACTAAAAGCAAGAAAAAGAAAAATTAAATTTCCTACGTTTCAGAGAGTTCAGAAAAATTCCCATGCAAGTATGAGATTTTTTAATAAACATTTTAAGTCAGTGCAGAAAAGATACTCTATTAATAAATATTAATATTAATAAATATTCTTGGTATAACTGGATATTCATTTGAGAAAGCAAAAAGTTAGTTTCTACCTCACATCATACGCACAAAATAAATTCCAGATTGAAGAGTTAAATATAAAAATTAAAAATGTATTAAAAAATAGGCTGAGCGTAGTGGCATATGCCTGTAATCCCAGCACTTTGGGAGGCTGAGGCAGGAGGATTTCTTGAGGCCAGTTCAAGACCAGTCTGGGCAATATACTGAATTCCCATTTGCATAAAAAAAATTTAAAATTAGGCATGGTGTGCACTTGTAATCCTAGCTACTTGGAAGGCTGAGGCAGGAGGATTGCTTGAGCCCAGGAGTTTGAGGCTGCTGTGAGCTAGGGTCCTGCTACTGCACTCCAGCCTGGGTGACAGAGTGAGACCCAAGACCCTATCTCAAAAAAAAAAAGAAAAAAGAAAAAGAAAGAAGAAAAAAATAAAGAAAATACAGAAGAGTTTCTTTTTACTTCTTATGAACATGAGATGGGGAAAGCTTTCAAAAGCACTACATAAAATCCAGAAATCATAAAGGAAAGGAGTAATAGATTTTGACAACATAAAATATATCCATAAGATAAAAGACTTCATATAAGGAACAGAATGGGAAATGTTTGCAATTCGTATAAGATACAAGAATTAATTCCTTTATTAAAAGACCCACAAGCACAAGGTCAAGTAGTAGATGCATAAAGACATTTACATTAATAAGAAAAAGACAAAGTACCTAATAGAAAATGGAAAAATAATATGATGAGGTTCATTAGAATAAGAAGCATAAATGCTCAATAAACAAACAAAATATAGTCAAATGTTCTAGTAATTGGAAATGCAAATTAAAACACAAATGGAAAATAATTTTCAATCTGTCATATACACAAAAATAAAAAGATTAATAATATTCAGTGTTTGCAAGAATGCTTTTAATAAAGTACTGCTCTGAACAGGTGGTGGAAACATACAGTTGTAAATTGACAAAATCTTTTTGGGGGACAATGTGTCAGTTATTTTTGGTACCCTCATTGTATTTGACAGTACCTCTCTACTAAATCATTGCTGAAGTGCTATGCTAGACTTTTGCACCAAGATGAACAAGAGGATGCTAATGAGAGTACTATATAGTACTCATGAAAATTGTAATTATACCAAATTATAATAAAGGTGATGATGATTAAATAAGTATGGTTCCTCTAACCTGTGGAATATTCTGTACCAGTTAAACAGCTGAGTAATATCTATATATAATAGCATGGAAATAAATATTCTAAAGAATATGTTAAAAAACAGTAGCCAATGGCAGAATAAGAAAAGATTCTATTTATGGCTCTTTAAATTTATTTATTTGGGGCCACACATATATTAGGATGTAAAAACAAAAGCATATGAAAAAGAACCCGAAGAGTACATTAAACTCTTTTAACTGTTTATTCTGGGGTAGGGGGGTGGGATTAAGCATCATGTTTTATTTCACATGCTTTGAAGTACATTTTATAGTCAAAATGTTTTCATGTACTATGTAATTTCTGAAGAAATTGATTTTCTCTATATTTCTTTCAAAATTAATTGAAGCTATATAAAACACACATCTTAATGTCATATACAATCAAATAAATGACTACGGCAACAATAAGTATTACAAAAGAGAAAGTTACGACGTCCAAATCAAAGCTGTTGAACAATGATACAGTAAGATGTGATTTTTCTATTTCTATTTTTTTAGTTCTAATGCATATGTTCTATAATAGCCAACAATCAACGAAGCAGTTAAATCATCAAAAAGACAACCCAAAGCTTGGCACGGTGGCTCACACCTGTAATCCTAGCACTCTGGGAGGCAGAGGCGGAAGGATCCCTTGAGATCAGCTCAGCAAGAGAGAGACCCCTTCTCTACTAAAAATAGAAAAAATTAGCTGGGTGTGGTGTCGAACTCCTACAGTCCGAGCTACTCAGGAGGCAGGAGGATTACTTGAGCCCAGGAGTTTGGGGTTGCAGTGACATGGTGCCACTACACTCTAGCCAGGGTGACAGAGCAAGACTCAGTCCAAAAAGAAAAAGAAAAAAAAAAAAAAACACAACCCAAAACTCAGATCCCTGAGAAAAGAGATATTTTGTTGAATATAAGCTACTTACAGTAATCGAAGAGACTTCAACCCATCGAAGGTTCGAGGAGGAATACATCTCAGGCGGTTGTAACTAAGAATTCTGAAAGCACAATATACCAATTTGTTTTATTTAAGAGTCCAAAAATTGTCAAATAATATTTTTAAAATAATGCAATTAAGAAAAGGGTTATTTGAACATCTTGTAAATTCAGAATATTTACACAAATTTTTTTACTTTGTGTTGTCTCCCTAATACAACATATTTATTTCCTAAATACAACCTAGAATACGTCCCTCTGCCAACTCCTGTCTGACGCTGCTGCCTCCACCGCCCCTCACGAAGGTGTCTTTCCCCAGAAGCCTGTCTTAAGGATCTCCCCAATGCCACCACAGACATAAAGTATCCTTTGTTTCTTTTATAGAACCTCATACTTTTTGTAATATCTATATCTGTTCATGTATTGAGGTTTTGTCTGTTTCTCCTGATAGAAACTTTCCTGAGGCCAGAAACTCTGTCTTGCTCACTAGAATCAAGCATCTAGAAAATGCATTCAGTCCAATGACTTAAAGAATTCTCAGTACCACAGTTCACACTCACAAGGTGAGGAGCTGGGTCATGTTGCTGAAGCTCTGATTAGAAAGGGTGCTTATTCTGTTGTTGCTTAAGTCTCTGAAAGAGAAAAAGAAAGAAATAGAATCCATTATTAACCACAGAAATGGAAATATTAGTGATTCTTAGAAAGAGAAGGGTCCTCTTGTTTATAGTCACAGCAGTGTTGTTGGCCCTGTTATTATCTGAAAACAAAAAGACACCGGATCACCCTCTGGAATAGACTGTGATGTTATTCATAATTATTCACACATCACCCTGTTGAAATTAGGAGGGAGCGCATGAAGTGTGAGTACAAGGGGCTGGTCTCATTTCAGAGCAGATGCTTTAGGGCGAGCTCATTTTTCCTTCTGCTTCTGCTGCCACCTCGGTAAGCCTTGGGATGGTTCACAGGGAGCTTTCTGGGAGGCGGCTTGTAATAGACACATTTTATGGGTGAGAAATAAATCTTTGTCCTTGTAAGTCCCACAGATATGCAAACTTTATCTTCACTGATACATATGCTCACTGATACACATGTTCACTGATACACATACTCAAATTTCATCACTGAAAGAAACCCTGATTAGTAACATTCAAAGTGCCATCATTATGAACACCTATGTTCCTGCCCTGGATGAGTCATTGTCACATATTAGGTCCTCAATAAAAATTTGTTTGACCAATGTTTAGTAAATGGGAAAGATGTTGAATTTTTACCAATGCTAAATAGCTATTTATAAGTGTAGTGTGTACGACTATGGGTCATAATTTTTATTCCATGAACTTGATTTTATTCCCATTATATATAGTGTATATAGATGAAAGAATATATGTATTCACTAATATATATGTCTATTCGATATACATAATCACTATATATATTCAGTATATTTTTCAGAAGCAAAATAATAAATATATGAATAAATGGAAGATTCAGAAAAGCAGAGGATTGTCAGTTTCTTTATGAAAATATCCAAGTATCAGTAAAATGGATCCGTGAAATTGTGAAAATGGTAGGAATCATATAGGAACTTTATAGTTCATATTTTAAGTTGCTGAAGTACTATACCTAATTTTTAAAAATAAAAGTATTTATATCAGAGGAAGTTACTTGCCTGGAGTTGTATAATGAGTCACTGGTAAAACCATTTCTAGATCCATGATTTCTCATTTTTCATTTCCAATCGGCTTTAAATAATCACATGCTGTCCCACAAATGACCCAATTCTGCTAAAGTGATCCTTTGCAAATCGCCGCAATGTAATGGTTTATTTAACAAAACAAAATGTATGTAATCAGTTCTTGTGGCTATGAAATAAATAACTAGAGGAAGGACAAGACATCAGAGGATATTCTTTTTTCTTTAATTTAATCGTTTGTCATTTAAATAGTCCTATATACTTTTTATAAAGTGTTTTGATTTTCCCATACTTTTAAGGAATATTAAGTGATCAACAGTATTTTAACTAACCTCAATGGGTCTAGATAAAGTTTATATCAGGGCATTTCTGCTATTTAGGTTTCTAGAATTCACTTAGGAATACTTTCTTATTCTAGGAACACTAGCAATCTGCCTCTAAACCTATTTATATTTACTCCAAAATCAGACTTAAACTAATAACAAGGCATTTCCATTAATATCTACTATCTTTTAGCTAATTTTTTGTGTTCTGTTTTATCATTTACCATCAAGGCTACTCTTAAAGTGTGATATTATATGTAACAAGATTACATTCATTTTTAAACACTGTGCACATAACTAGATCATAATGTTTCTATATTTACATACCTTCTTATATTTAAAACTTAAACATGGTTAAAATTATTCACATTAATAATAAAATAAATGTTATTTTAGGAGGACATCAAACTAAACTGAAAAATATTCAATAATTTAAATGAAAGTCAGTATCTTTGTCAAATTTACTTAAATACAATATAAATACATTTAGATTTTATAAAATAAATTTTAATACTGGAGGCACAACTTAATAATGTTTTACATAAGAAACTCAAAGTTATTAATAAACTAAATTTATAATATATTTTCAGTAAAGTTGTTATCATCTACCATCATTTGCTTAAAGTCAAGACTAAAGACATTGTTTATCTTTCTTTCCCTGGCTTGTCATAAAATAGCCCATATCCATTATCCACAAAAGTATACGGTTTTACTGTGTATCTGTAATTCTCTGACTGCTCAGACTTTCTTCTATTTGTGCTTCTTTGAATAGAGGAGGACTTTTTTCTAAGGCATTCCATCACCTCATTCGTAGCTGGTGATCCAGAACCACAATGAACAAGGAGGGAAGCATCTAACCATAAATGATTTATTTTATCTGAAAGGTTCACTAAATCTTCTGCCCCTTGCCATCCCCATTTTCAAGAAGTAGAGTAAGTCAAATATGGAAAAATACAGTATGTTACTCACATAAGTGTTAAATGTTTGTAGTTAGAGAGTTCCTTTGGAACCAGTGTAAATTGGTTTCCATCTAGATACCTAAAAACAAAGCAACAGTATTATCCTCTTATAAAGTAACGGTGGTCTACCATAGAATAAGTGGACAATATTTCACTCTTAAGTAAGACAAGGAGCCACTTGGCAGTTTTTGCTTTAAGGTATCATGCTCCTAGCTGGGATGATTATTTAAAAGAACAAAAGGGAAAAACAAAAAAACAAAAAAGAAAACAGTTGTCCAGAATTCTTTGTGGATCATTTAAGCTAAATCCTAAAACTAAGTTCTCTGCGGTTTATCTAACAAGGCAAGGCGAGCACTTAGCCAGCTGAGTGTCAGCAAGGAGGTTCATTCAATCAACCATATTTCTACTCAGCTTTCAGTCTGCTTGTTTATGTGGAGACAACACCATGAAATTCATTAACTACTAACAAAACCTTGCTTCTGTGTTCAAGACCACTCTCCACTGCTTTAATAGGTATTAGTACACTTAGCAAATAAAAATAGCCTGTTTTAAAGAGAAATTTGGAAATTTGTACAGAAATAGGTTTAAGTTTAAAACTAATTGAAATATATTTGCTTGGCGATGAACATTTTAGGGGGTTTTGTAGAATATCACGAATTTAGCAAGTGCACTAATATAGCCTATATATGTAAAAGTAATAATCAAATAACCGTATCTCAGTAAATTTTTCCTTTCTTATTAGAGTTAGAAGAATAATCAGAAAATAGACACACTTTGGGCTAACTGGCAAGACACAAAAATAACTGAATACTTGAAGTTATAGCTATGGTGTCACAAAAAGAAAAACAAATTTCATCTCCTTCCAAGGCTATTCTTTTCCAGAATATAGAAACTGAAGAGTTCAAATGTCTTTCAGCAACTTGGGCCATCTGGCCATGGATGTGCCCACAAACAATTCTGGCACCCTGGACACATGGCCCCTGATACCCCAATGTTGTAGCCAATCTCAAGATTCCAGGTTGAAGTTGGTATTTTTTTTTTTTTTTTCAGACAGAGTCTCACTCTGTTGCCCAGGCTAGAGTGAGTGCCATGGCGTCAGCCTAGCTCTCAGCAACCTCAAACTCCTGGGCTCAAGCAATCCTTCTGCCTCAGCCTCCCAAGTAGCTGGGACTACAAGCATGTGCCACCATGCCCGGCTAATTTTTTCTATATATATTTTTAGTTGTCCAGATAATTTCTTTCTATTTTT
>CAUYSK010000789.1:0-18797 GCA_963575035.1 Avahi laniger
TTATTTAAGCAAAGTAGATTCCTGATCATCAAAACTGAATTGTCAGGTTTTCAGTATTTAGAATAAGAGAGCAGATACAAGGCTGGGCGCGGTGGCTCACGCCTGTAATCCTAGCACTCTGGGAGGCCGTGGCGGGTGGATCGCTCCAAGCTCAGGAGTTCGAGACGAGCCTGAGCAAGAGCGAGATCCTGTCTCTACTAAAAAATAGAAAGAAATTATCTGGACAACTAAAAATATAGAGAGAGAGAAAAAATTAGTCGGGCATGGTGGCACATGCCTGTAGTCCCAGCTACTCGGGAGGCTGAGGCAGAAGGATCACTTGAGACCCGGAGTCTGAGGTTGCTGTGAGCTAGGCTGACGCCACAGCACTCATTCTAGCCTGGGCAACAAAGGGAGACTCTGTCTCAAAAAAAAAAAAAAGAGAGAGCAGATACAGGCCAGGTGCGGTGGCTCTTTTCTATAAAAACTAAAAAAAAAATTAGCCAGTGTGTTGGCATGTGCCTATAGTTCCAGCTACTTGGGAGGCTGAGGCAGGAGGATCCCTTGAACCTAAGAATTTGAGGTTTCAGTGAGCTGTGACACACCACTGCACTCTAGTCTAGGTGACAGGGCAAGACCCTGTTTCCAAAGAAAAAATAATAATAATAATAATAATTTACATGAGCAAATTTAAACAGATTCGTCATACAAAAGACAGCATTTTGCCAGTTACTGATTCACTGTGGCAAATGTTTTATAAAACACATGCATTATCAATGAAAATTCAAGCTAAAAATTCCAAGATTCTCCCTCATTTATAAACACTCCCAGCACATTGTGTCCTTTCTAAAGAGGTTTTGGAAATTTCTACAAGTATGGACTCTGGCTGCTTCTAATATAACAACATATGCCTATGAAGCACGTATCAAAATCAGCAATAGGAAACCAACTAGTTTTGTTATTTCAACTGTCAATAGCAACCCTCCTCCTTTCCCTATGCTAACATGGAGGAAGAGACAGGTGCCACTTTCTTAAAACAAAGCAAGTTTGTTAAACATTCCAAATTATTCTAATTTGGAGATCACTCTTTCATTCTTACAATGCTTGCAGACCAAAAGAATAAACCTTTTGAATAGGATATTACAAGTCACAATAAAGCCAGAGAAAAGAAATTAAGAAAATCATAAGGAAAATACATTCACAGTACCTATATTGTACTTATCAATACCGCAAGTTTGTGTCATCTGTTTACAAGATGAATCGTCCATCCAGAATGGCAGACAACCTCAATCTATGGCACGTATCAAGCAACCGAACCTTTTCTTATAAAGTCATGATTCTCTCTGCTTCTTGGGAGCAGCACTTCCAGCATGACTAGTGACACTTCGTATGGGTCCCATGATGTTATTCAAGGTTTACAAGAGGACCCATACCTTGCTCTAAACATGACGAAAAATACAGGAGAATCAAGAGAGATCCCTTTTTACTGCAGTATGCAACTTACTGGAGAGATGAGCTGCTCATTCAGAAATGATTAGCATCACACAGCTTTAAGCAGATACGCGCAACACCTGAGCTCAACGCGACAGGCGATGGCTGTGAAATTACTAAGGTATGCACTGGTTAATTTTATGCAGTTATGATCTCATATTGCATCTTTAGGTTGATTTACATTTCTCTCGACTGCAAATGGTGCTAGGTAGTCTTCAAGCATTTGTGTAAGTTTTGATAAATTTTAACTTTGTCTGACAGATTTGTGTATATCTTAGTAATAAATGATAAAACACACTAGCATCTACATATAGTCTATGCATCCATCACATGCCTTTTTCTTAATCTTTTTAGTATTTCCAGGCTGTGCCCAAGGTTCATTTATGAATTTTTTTTTCAAATTATCACAAATCTCAAAAAAATTTTCCAATGTATTTATTGAAAAAACTCCACATAAATGTACCTGAGCAGCTCAAACCTGTGTTATTCAAAGGTCAATTATACTACATTAACTTTCAAATTTCCCACTTGATCCCAAGTTTCCAGACTACATGGCAACTCTAGAGAAATTCCTCACAGGCATTTTGGGAGATGGTCACTGAGAACCTGGCAGCTGAAGACATAATGGTTCAAGGCTTGAAGAAAAACTCAGATTTGGAAGAGGAGGAGGAAGAGAAGTGGGACTGGAGTCCAGCAGGCCTTTGGAGCTACCAGCAAGCCCTGCTGCACATCTCCCTAGACAAAATCCAGTGCAGCCTGGGCCCCTAAGCACCCAGCCTCCCAGGCATGTAATCGTCCACAACACCCTCCAGCAGCTCCCAAGCCACACCTCACCTGGCTCCCGCCCCCACCCTGCCCTCCAAGCCCCTCTTCCTGTGTGAGGAAGATCCCCCAATTATTAAAACTTCAGGCAATACTGAACACTGGCAAGCAAGTAGGAAAAGAGCCTGCAAGCCTGCAAAACTGCTGAAGATGAGTCCGCACAGTGGAGAACAATTTTGCAGTTATCTAACGAAATCAAAAATGCTCTGATGAATAATCTCCCCTGGGCCTCCGGAATGAAGTGCCACCCCAACGTGCTAGGGTCTTCAAAGAGGCTATGAGCTCTGGGTATTTTGAGGACTCTGGTCTGGATGACTTCTTTCTGGACACTGACACGCATGCAGTGAAAAAGGAGACCGCACCAGCCCCGCCAGAGTCTCCTCACCACCTCTCCTGTGCCCCAGGATCCTGGGAATGGAATGAACTAGATCACATCATGGAAATCATTCTGGGGTCCTAAAATTTTGTTGGAGGGGATCACTCCTCCGGTCAGCCTCAGTATGCTGGATTCCTGGATATAACTGTGTGTTTTGGTGGGGCTCTAAGCAGTGACTATGGCATCCTTTCCTCTTGTTTCAGGGTTCCACAATTGCCTTGCATGTGTGTGTCTGGTTACCACAGCCTTCCTTATGTGAAGGCAAGGTCTTTCTGAATTAATGTATCTGTTCCAAATGCCTTAATGAAACTGTTTCTAGGAGTCTAATTTTCCACTTACACATTTCTACTGACTTTCCCTCCAGTTCCCACTCCCCTTGTGACCACTGGGGCCTTAGGGAAGACAAAGGATAGACCTGTAACAGGATGACGGGGATATGCTGCCAGGTTGCTATGGAAACCCGGGCTCTGCCTCTTGCACCTTGAGGCAGTGGGAGGGGGGTTGGTCTCCTCCCCTCAGGCTGAACCCCACTTCCTTGGCAGGACCCCAGTCCCAGCGACCTGATTCATAACCGGGTTGGACCACATGCAATAGGGTGGAAACCAAACCGCTCCATGCCACATTTAAAAGAAAGGCAGGGTTTGTGGTGGCTTTTTTTTAATTGCTTGTGATTTTTAATAAAAGTATTTTGGAAGGGGAAAAAAATTCCCCAAAAATAATTTGGCTGAAGTTAACAAAAAATGTTAAAAATATTTCCTTTAAGCCTAAAGAACTATGAGCATTTACATTCCAATTTTTAACAGATAGAGGGGCAGGGAAGCATGAAGGCCAGCCATACTCCACCTGAATTTTTAATAGCAGAGCTTACTTTAACAAGCAGCGGCAAAATGCCTTAACAGTCCACTATAAGTGCCAGTTTTAAAATAAGAAATACACCACATAAGATTAGTATCCAGAATATATATAAAACTGCACATAAATCACCGAAATAAAAATAACCCAAGAGAAAAAACAGGCAAAGGAAATGGAGCAGGCAATTCTCAGGAAAGCACTTAATGGGCAACGAACAAAACACAGACCAGTAAGCTGGGTATGGTAATGAATACCTGTGTCCCAGCTACTGGGGAGGTTGAGACAGGAGGATCATTTGAGCCCAGGAGTTGATACCAGCCCGGGCAACATAGTGAGATCCCATCTTTAACAACAAAAAAAAAATGAGTAAAAATTTTAAAATAAAAATAACAACTAGTAAAATGCAAATTAAAACATATTACTTCTCACCCGAGATCACCCAATTATTAAAATTTCAGGCAATACTAAACACTGGCAAGCAAGTAGGAAAAGAGCCTGCAAGCCTGCAACACTGCTGAAGGTGAGTCTCCACAGTGGAGAACAATTTTGCAGTTATCTAATGAAATCAAAAATGCTCTGATGAATAATCTAGCAATTCTCTTCTAGACACATATACAAGAGAAACTCACCCATTTGCACAAGACAAAAACAGAAATAACTGCCATTCTATTTCTAAAATATAAGATTGGTAACAATCTACATGTCTATCAAATGGGAAATGAATAATAAGCTGTAGTTTATTCACATCATAGAAACTTCTATATCTAAGATAACCATATGTGTACTTATAAGAATGAAAACCAGTAATATTATCAATTATGCCATGTTAACTGAAGCGAATTAAAACTGTCCCTGGCAAACCGACACATATAGTCATCCTGTTTATGGCTGTAAGAAAGTGAGCATAGAACAGATCTCAAAAACATTGAAATGAAAAGGCAGCTGCCAAATATGTACTGTGTGATAGCCTTAAATATGTCTAAAAGAGTTTTTAGTATACACAAAGAGGTACCACATATTGTTCATAAATATGTAAATATATTTTAAAAATAGGATGAACATAAAGACAAATGGATGCATGAAAACAGAATAGAATTCAAGCTGGGCGCGGTGGCTCACGTCTGTAATCCTAGCACTCTGGGAGGCCAAGGCGGGCGGACTGAGCTCAGCAGTTCGAAACCAGCCTGAGCAAGAGCAAGACCCCATCTCTACTAAAAATAGAAAAAAATTAATCGGACAACTAAAAATATATAGAAAAAATTAGCCAGGCATGGTGGCACATGCCTGTAGTCCCAGCTACTCGGGAGGCTGACGCAGGAGGATCGCTTTAGCCCAGGAGTTTGAGGTTGCTGTGAACTAGGATGACGCCACAGCACTCTAGCCTGGGCAAACAGAGTGAGATTCTGTCTCAAAAAAAAAAAAAAAAAACGGGATAGAATTCAGTAACATACACACACATAGATGGATAATTTCCAACAAGACAATTCAGTAGAACAAGTATGCTCTTTTCAACAAATGGTGCTTAAACAGTTAGATATCCATATGCAAAAAAAAAAAAAAAAAGAACCTCAATTTATGCCTCAGACAATACACAAAATTCAACTCAAAATGATTTAAACTAAAATGTAAAGCCCAAAACTAAACTTCTAGGGAAAATCTGCCTGACACTGGGTTAAGGACAGATTTTAGACACACCAAAAACATAATATAGAAGAAAATAAATTGATAATGTAAACTGTATCAAAATTAAAATCTTCTGCTCCCCAAAAGACACTATTAAAAGAATGAAAAGACAAGCCACAGACCGGTAGTAAATATATGCAAAGTATGTATCTGATTAAAACACTTGTATGCAAAATATATAAAGAACTCTCAAAACCGAATAACCAATCCCATAAAATATGAGCAAAAGATTTAAGATATTTTGAAGAAATTATTATGAATGCCAAATGAAAAACACTAACCATTACAGAAATACAAATTATAATCACTTAGGTACCACTAACCACCTGTCAGAATGACTAAAATTAAAAAGGCTGACCATACACATTGTTGGCCAGCATGTGGTGGAACTGGAACCCTCAAACATTGCTGATGGAAAGTAAAATGGTACAACCACTTTGGAAATCAGCCAGTTTCTTAATCATACATCTATCATATGATCCAGACATTCCATTCTTAGGCATTTACCCAAGAGAAATGAAGGCATATAACCATACAAAGACCTTGTACACAAAGTTCAAAAGCTTTAGTTACAATCAAAAATAGAAAAAATGCTACAAACAGACCAAATGACCAACAGGTAAATGGATAATTGTGATATATCTACAAGCAGACTAGTACTTAGCAATGAAACAACATATAATTCTAATTTACATAAAAATGCTAGAAAATGCAAACTAATCTATAGTGACAGATCAGGAATTCCCTGCAGAGTAGAAGGGTAAAAGAAACAGGGGAATACACACGGGAATGAGAAAACTTTGGGGGGTGATGGACAGGTTCACTATCTCGATTGTGGTGATGCTTTCATGGGTATATACACGCCAGAAATTATCACATTGTACACTTTAAATATGTGCAGTTTATTGTGCCAATTATACCTCTATAAAGCTACTAAAAACATTTTTTTTTGTCTCATCGATAAAATAGCCTGGCAAGACATGATAAAGGTCTCAAGAGAGAAGAGAAGGGGATGGAAACTTGTATGGGGAGTGGGGAAGTCTTAAAACTTTAAAGAGCAATGAAAATATTAACTGTCAATTCTGAATACAATCGTATTTAAGTGGTCGTTTTACTCTATTTTAAATTTATCAAAAACACTAAGGAAAAACAGCAAAGGTTTATGTGTATCAATATGAGTATTAAGCTTTAATACATTTTGTTTCAAGGTGATGCTATATATTCAAACATTTGAAATTTGGTTCTTTAAGGTAAGAGAAGAAACAAAAATGTTTTCCCAGAACCAGAGAAACGTTAATAGAGAAGCCAGCATTTGCTTAGAGCAAGAGCAGTATCCCCATCACCGGGCCTACCGTCAATCTATTCTCCAAACACCTCACATTTACCACCTGTCACACCCCCCTTCAAAATTCTGTCCAACAGCTCCTTAGAGAAATGGTTGATTCTGGGCCTGGGACAGGCAAAATACAAGATGAGCCTGAAAAATCTGGTAATTAATACAAGAAAATGCTTTTAAAAAAATATTAGGGCATAATGGTTACAAAAAAAAAAAAAACAGGGAAGAATCAAAAGAACAAAGGCGCCAAAGCTGGAACGATCTGAGCAATAAAATAAAAATGAATGAATTAGGATAATATTGTATTACAACCCAAAAAATGAAATTAATATCCATGAGTTCATGTTGATATAAATAAAAAAAATATGGGGGAGAGATAAATCTTCCTTACAAGGAATTTAAAATGCTGTAGAAGGAATGAGGAAAATAAAATCACCATCAGACCACCACAGCAATAACTGCAGGCCAGGATCCACTAACAGATGCTAAAACTTCCCAAGGAGGGAAGTTTTATTTGCACGGATTCAAAGTATCTCCTCCAAAATATTAATTAGCAGTAACTTTAATATATGTCCATGAATTTGGATTCTCCTCCCTCTCTAGAAAGTAGAGCCTAATTCCTCCCTCCCCTTGAGCATGGGCTGGACTTTAGTGACTAACTTCTAATGAATACTATGGAAAGGAGAAAAACACTAACCTAACGAATACCACCTTAACCAAATGATCAGGGTTAAATTCAACCAGGAATGATATTACGTACCCCCAATATGATGTGATAAGGTTAAATCACTTCTGTGGCATCCACAGTCCATAACCTTAGTCTAATCATAACATCAGACAAACCCAAATGACATGTCAAGGTCATAAAAGGTGAAGAAAAGTCAGAAGCTGTCACAGATCAGGAGAATAAAGACACATGAGTACTACATGCATCTTGGATTGGATCCTGGAACAGAAAAGGGACATTAGTAGAAATAAAGCCCATCATTGATCTAACAGTATTTTATCAATGTTAATTTATTAGTTTTGATAACTGTACCAAGTTTGTATAAGATATTATAACATTAAGGAAGCTGGATAATGAGTATATAATACCTCTCTGTATTGCAACTCTCCTATAAATCTACAATTATCTCAAAAATACTAAGTTTTCCTGAAAGAAAAAAGCTTCAAGATTGGAAAACTTAACTATTTTTCCTAGCAGATCCCTCCCCCGTCCAAAATTAAAAGCTAGCCCTTTAGGTTCATAATTAAGGATAAATCTACGTTCCTTCGCATCAAAACAAAAAGGCATCTTGCAGTTAATACTAATGCTCATCTGGAAAACTTTTAAAAATATGAATTTCCTATCCTTTGAATCCCCTAAGACACAGGCACACTCCAGGAAAACCGTAAGGACACGGAATCCACGAACTCAGGTGTAAGTGAGCACAGCCTACAGGCCTCTGTCAACAGTGCAGGGGAGAAGCCCTACACTGAAGGGCAAGTAGGTGTCACAGTCGCAACTTCCAGATTCAGAATCCCTCTAGGTTTTTTGAATAAGGAAATAGCTGGCTATATAGTAACGCATTAGGTACCAAACGCCTTACAAACCAGTTTAGAAAACTATTTGGGTTTCGGAGCTCTAGTTCTCTTTTCAGTAAAAATATGAGAATACCCAAGATGTCTGAAAGCATTTTTAAAATATGCAAAGGGCTGTAGAATACACGAAGCTATTACATAGCCACATAATAATCACGAAAGATTACATCCCTACAAAGTAGTTGTGCACACCATCCAGGAAGCCAGATATCTTTCTCTGAATCATCTTTAATCTTTACTTTTTATTAAATACCTAAAATACAGCACACATGCTAAAAAGCTAAGCAATATTACAACATGAAAGACCGATCACCTGATAGAAGGGGGAACCCATCACTTAAGTCATCTAATGATCTTATTTAAGAAGCCACAGCCCATGAGAGCAATTTTTTAAACTGCTTTCTGCCCTGTAAAACAGACTCTTTATTCTTCATGTGTGCACTAGTCCTAGCTGTTAACCCTATCACCTGGCTTGCAATTTATTAGCCTTCCCAACTAAAGTCAAACTGAGTGCCCAAGAAAGAAACAAAAGAACAAAAGAAAGAAAGAAAGTATCTGATTTTCGAGATACATAAAAAATCTAGTTAATCGCTACTATGTGATCACCAACTACAAGTGAGATTACAGTTGCTGAATCTAAATTTAACTCCAGGGCTTGGAAGGACAGTATTCACTACCAAAGGTTGTTCCCACTAGCTGTTGACAACTTGGGGGGGGGCGGGGGGGGGGAGCAGCTTTTCTTTTTCTGACCTACCTACTTTGAAAATTATTCTCCTTTGTAAAGTCAGAATAGTCTTACCCAAGGCAGTCAAAGCGTAATATAATTACATGCACATAAAATGCCTATTTGAATTCTGAAACACTTAAAAAAACCAACCAATTTGCAAAATGTTAAAAGACCAAGCTGGCAGTTTCATTAAACTGACAAAAAGAAAAAAATCGGTTTTAGTCACAAATTTAGGCTTTACATTAAATATTTTAACATTGGCAACATCTGTCTCAAGGACCATATACAACTCACAGACCTATAAAAATTTAAAACTATCCTCTGCCCTTTACTTTCTATGCAAATACACGTGTAAAAAAAAAATCCGTAAATTACAAAAGAACAACTGCTCTAAAGTAGGTCACAAACATTACCAAAATCTCCTAATGTTCACTTAGTGGACTGTCAGCTGAGAATAGAAAGCTGAGTGTGAATTAAATAAAGAACAAAGAACTGCCTACTTTTCTACCTGTTAGAAGAGGTACAAAAGCTCGGACTGAAAAGTACCGAGCTCCAACAAAAGTAATCTGTGACTTGATTGGGAAGCTGGGAGGCCCAAACCTTGTCACAATTTGCTTCAATTCACTTGTTCTTGATAAATGAATGCCAAAGTGACCAGCTGAGGTACCAATTTGTGAAATAATCACAATTTTCACATTTCTACCCACCTGATAACCCTTTGCCTGAGGCCAAGAACAGTTCTTTAACATTTAAAGTAGAAACTAACAAATTTTCCCTCAATAATGCACATGGTAATTTCATTCTGACATATTTTTACCACAAAAAGTAATAAAATTAGCTAGATCCAAACTTAACAGTTTAAATGTAGGTCATTATCGTGTTTTAACACTAGATAACTTAAATTGCTCATCTTTAAGACTTAAGTTAAAATGCTAATTTGCAGGTAACTGGAATCGCTACACAAGCCAAGTTCCAAGCAAAACAATGTTTCATTTTAAAGCTGTTATTTATGGCAACACCAACGAAGGTAAGAACTTGTCCATACAATATTTTAATCCTTTAGCTACTTTCAGTTAAGAAGTATCCAGGAAAGTACTTGGTAAATAGAAACACAAATATTAAACTTCCTCATAGTTTTTAATTTCTTTACACGTATGTGCAATATGTGCTACTTCTGACTGCAAAAATCCCTTAAAGGACTGATTCTAAAAAAAAGCATCTGCACAAAAATATACAATACAGCAAAATAAACGTCTTTAAAATAGTTGAAAGCTATTTCATCCAAAAGAGCTAGTCCCAAAACTTTCATTGTAGTTTTGTCTCAAGCAGACATTTGTGATGTAAAGTTAATGATCTGAATCTATAACATTTATTTCAAGGCGTATACTGGCTTTAAACTACCCGAAAATACTAAAATACTACTAGAAAAATATAAACTCAAGTCCTTGAAGGTAAGAAAGGCATCTTCTATGTTTCTGCATATACACAGGAGTGTAGCAGAGTAAATGATAACTAAACCTAGCCAGACTTTCATCCACACGCGAAATCCCATCTGACACAAGCGTATTTTCCAATACATATCAAACACGAATAATTCACGTAGCCTGATAAGCTCCAAAGAGGTCAAATTTATACTGTAACTGAGCGCGAACCTTTTTCCATTACAATTTCATATTCTTATTTTTTTGAGCCTCTCCTTTTCACAGGTCAAGTTCATATCTTAACCCACAGATGCTGGTGAGGTCTGAAACTCATCACTCTGGACCTCATTTTCTTCAACTAGTAAGTTAATCTACTCAAAGGTCTTTCTCCGAAAGCCTGCTCCGATTTAAAAAAGAAAAAAGGAAAAAGATTCAAGGTCTAGCACCGGAGCCTAGCTTCCCGCTGGCGGGAATTTCCCATCACCATGCTACGAGATTCAGACCTGATGAAGAACACAGTCCGTGTTCATTTGCGTGTACTCATTTTTTTCTCTGCTTTTTCCAGAAACTATCACGGCAGCACATCTATCAACTATCGGCACGAATACACGAAAGAAGGAAGCCCAAACCGCTTTCCTTTGTCACATGCCCACTTCCAACCCCAGTCCCCCTGGAAGCCCACAACTGTCCTAAGTGCAAATGCCGCTGCAATCTCCTCGGCAGCTGGCCTTTGGGGGCAGATGCTGCCCCAGGGACAAGTGCTCTTGGCGCAAAGGTGCCCTGGAGCCGCACATGGCGCTCCAGTAAAGAATGAAACAGGCTTGGGGGCCAGGAGCCTGAGGGCCTGGGTTCAAACAAACACCTGGCCCTTACCGTCTCCACCTGTGTGCCTCATGCCTCAGTCCGCTGTGGAACGAGAATAATCGTACCTACCTCTTTGGGTCGATGTGAGAATTAAATGAGGGGCGGACAAGTTGCCCAGCATCGTGCCTGGCACCCAGTGAGGGCTTAGAACAAACGTTAGTTATTATTACCACTAAGCATCCATGCAATCGCTGCTCCCTCTTCTCTCCAGGGAAAGCGAAGCAGCGGCACTTCTGCTCTGCGGGCCGGTAACAATCTTACCGTACTTTAGCGCTGCCCCTAACCCTAAATAAAAAGCCTCCTCCTGGTCCGGACTAAGCTGGAGCTCCTCGGCTAAGGCAGGAAAGGCTGGCGCGTGGCAGAGAGGAGGGACGGGCGGGAAAAGCTGACCAGTCGGCCCCGCGGGGCCCCCAGGCCCCCGAGATCGTCCTGGGGCCCGGGCGGCGGCCGCAGCTCGCTCCCGCCCCGCGTGGCCGTTGGACGCAGCACGCGCACGCGGCGGACACGGCCACGCGCTCCAGCCGGTGGGGGTGCAGGGGGCGGGAGCCGCCGCGCGCCCGTCCATCCGCCGCGCGCGCCTGCGGCCGTTGGGGCGGAGGGGGTGGGGGTTGGGGGACGCGCCTCGCGCGGCCGCAGCTCGGACTTCTCTCTCTCCCAACCGCCCCAGCTCGTCCTCGTCCTCAGGCCGCGCCGCCCCGCCCACACCCCGGCGTACCTGCGCAACAGAGCGGGAGAGGAACAAGCTTTGCTCCACTGCACTGAGGATGGCAGAAATCCCGCACGCAACTGCGTCCGCACACACGCGTGCTCCGCCGCCGGTCTATATAGCCGCGATTCAGCCTAACTTGTTGCGGCCAGGTCGGGCGAGCGGATGGCCAATCCGGACTGTGTCCTTTGGACTCTTCGAACAGCAATTGGGTACTGACTCAGGATGAAGGCGTGGCTCTTGATTGGCTTTGACTCATGCCTATGAGACTATCAGAATCTCGTTTCCCTAGTAACAGATTGGCACTAAGAGCGACCAATAGCTGGAAGGTAGCGTGGAAGGGAGGGTGGGCAGTCCCGTGACTGATACCCATAGTAGCAAATAAATATGTGGGACTGCTCTCATTCGTTAAAACGTCTTCCCTTGGGCGGAGATCCGTTTTCCATGCAGGAGCGGTTGCTCCACAAGGTGGGGCCCGTGTACTTTGGGGAAGTAAACCCCAAGCAACTAGGAGGCGGGCGCCCAGGAGGCCAAGGAGGGCCTCGGCCAATCTCCACGCCGGAAGGAGCTGATTGACAGGGGGGTTGGACTGCTCCAAAGAGCCCGAATCCCAGGGCCGCCCGGCTTTCTGGGGTGGTGATGAGGCTGTCCAGGCTCCGGCTTCTGTCCTCTTTCCATTCTTTCCCTGCGCTTATTGGATCTGGCCCCTGAGGTCCCCTCTGCTGCCTTTTCTCCACGGTTTGGTAGCTGCAACCAAGTGGGAAAGTTTCTCGGGTTTTTCCTCTTCTTTTTATGACAACTTTTTAATTTCCATGGGGCAGCCTAAGGGCACTTGCTGGCTCTTACCATTAGTCAGCGCTATTGTTGGGCAACTGTGAAAGCCGAAGAGGAAAGTCGCTCCTGCAGCGAACGGGAGACCTTGTAAAAAGGCCACATGTGTAAACCACTGAGTGGAGAGCCGCATTTCGGCCGGTGCCCTTGAGTGCTGCTGCGGGCTGGCGGGTCGGCTCGGGGTGTTTCACGGGACTTCTCTTTTGTGGTTGCTGAGGAACGGTGGTTCGGGCCTCCGTGCAACATCCTGTGCGTCACCACCATTGTCATTCAGTTTTCCAATTGCTGTAGGTATGGGAGGCTTATTTCGCCTTTAAAAGGTAACTTGTCAAACTCCTTTACGGACGTCCCAGAGATCTGAAACGCCTGGGGGCTTAGTGGCGCCCCAGCCTGCGCGGGTCCACGTCGCTTAGTATATTGCTGGGCCCTCTGTTGGTCACCGTGAGCATTTTATGTGGAAATAGCTTTGGTTCCAACACGTTAGCATGGACACGCCCCGGGTTGTTCTCATTCCAGGCATGTGACCAGGCGGAGAATTTTGGAAATGAAGCACGTGGAGCGTCGCTGTTGGGGGGGAAAGAGGCCGAGCGGGCCGGCCCAGCCCGAGCTGGAGGGAGGAAAGGCGCCGGCAAGCAGTCTGGTGGGACCCGCGCTGGGACTTGGGGAGGCCCAGGAGCGACGTGAAAGTCCCATGTGACCCCAAGTCCCCACTCCAGCATCGGCCCGCTCACTGGGCGCCGGGGCTGAGGTCCAAGATGCTGTCGCTGCTCGCCGTCACGCGTTCTCAGACAGGGGCGCCGCGCTGGGCCGGGAGCTCCCAGGGAACAGGCCCCTGTGTTCTCCCGAGGGAGCTCAGCCTGAGTGAGAGACCCCACTAAAAGTTCTCCGGAGTAGGGAACGTCCAAGATCCTGTGAGCCATGCAAAGGAATTTGGACTTTATTCTGAGGGCAGTGGAGAGTCCCTGGAAGGTTTTTTAACGGGTGGACTAAGATTTGCATTTTACAAAATGACTCTCCAAATTGAACTAATGAGAGCGGATTGGTGAAATTTTAAATTTACAGATCGGTAATTTAACTCAGGTAACATGGCTACTCTTAATCACATTTGGAAGGGGTTTTAAGGGATACAGCTCTTTTTACTAGGGAATCTGGCAGTATTAATAAAATTGTGCATATCCGCAAAACAATAATGTAACTTCTTGGTTGCTAGCCACATTTGTTTACAAAGGCATGTACCAAGGTGTTCACTGCAGCATTGTTGGAATACTTAAAATTGAAAACTTAGTGCTCAATTGGCAAATTGTTTAACGGTTATATGTACATAATATCGAATATTATGCAACAATTTAAGTAAGAATGAGAACTGTACAGATACAGGTTGGTCTCTAGTTGTTAATTGTATCGTTAATTGAAAAAAAAAAAATCACGTTCAACAAAACATAAAGATTCCGTAAGTTAAAGCAAGTATGTAAGTGCATGGGAAAAGTACGGTAGAGAAATTGTAAATTTAAAACAATAGTCATTACCTCTAGGAATCAAGTAGGTTACGAGCGATTGTATGTTCAAGAATTGTGTTTTGTAAAGAGAGGTAGAAAGAAGGAAAAGCAGGAAGAGGAAATGGTTTACTAGAGGGAGAATGCAGGCAAGACCCTCTTCCAGAGAAGAGAGCAAGTTGGCTTCTTCCTGTGGTGGTTTCTCCAGGCACATTGTAAACCTTTAGGCCCCGGATGCTGGATACTTAGTAACACTGTACTTAGCAAATGTCCAATGATTAACTTACCACTAATGAATTGTCTGGAGCAGCGATCCCCAACCTTTTTGGCATCAGGGACCAGTTTCGCGGAAGACAGTTGTTTTCCCATGGTTGCGCGCGCGCAAGGGCGGGGGGAAGGTGTTCGAGATGATTCAAGCGTATTACACTTATTGTGCATCTTATTTTTATTATTATTACATTGTAATATATAATGAAATAATTACACAAACCTCTCTGCTAATGATAATCTGTATTTGCAGCTGCTCCCCAGTGCTAGCATCACCACCTCAGCTCCACCTAAGATCATCAGCATTAGATTCTCATAAGGAGTGCAACCTGGATTCCCCGCATGCGCAGTTTACAATGGAGTTCGCGCTCCTGTGAGAATCTCATGCCTCTGCTGATCTGATAGGAGATGGAGCTCAGGCGGTGATGTGAATGAATGATGCGGAACAGCTGTAAATACAGATGAAGCTTCGTTGCTCACCTCCTGCTGTGCAGCCTGGTTCCTAACAGGCCACTGACCAGTACCAGTCCACAGCCTGGGGGTTGGAGACCACAAATCTAGAGCAGTAGTTCAGGAGGGATTTTTGCCCCCAGGAGAAATAAGCCATTGTCACAACTGGGTAGAAGGCTACTGGGATCAAGCAGGTAGAGGCCAGGGATGCACAAAAGAACCATCAACCCCCGCCCCTCCCACACACACACACAGAATTATCCAACCAAAAAGTCTCTAGTACTGAGGCTGAGAAACCCTTGTCTAGTCATCTAAGGGAGAATTCCCAGCCTCCTGCTGGTCTTTATCTCCGCTGCCAAGCAAAATCTGCAAATCCACGTGGTGGCTCACACCTGTAATCCTAGCAGTCTGGCAGGCAGAGACCAACCTGAGCAAGAGCAAAACCCTGTCTCTACCAAAAAAAAAAAAAAAATCTACAAATCCCTCCAGTACACTACCTCACCCTTCTCTCTCTGCCAATTCTTCTGAAAGCGCCGGGAATCGGGGTGGGAAGAAGGAGATAGGCAAGACCCCAGAAAATACAGTTTGGTGGCAGGGAGGAGTGGGTGATGGAAAATACTAGGTATGGAATGATCCTAAGACTATCTGATCAGTTTTTCCCAAACACAACTAATGATTTTTGAACAGTGATTAAAAATATGTATCTTTAATGTTAAACTCTTTGTGAACAAAGACCTAGTATAACAGTCATTGCAGCATTGTCTGTAGTAGAAAGAGACGGGAAATAACCCAAATGTCTGGCTATATGGGACTCGTTAGACACAATACTACAATACAGTACACTTACAGCAGAGTGTCATGCAATCAGCCAGAAAATGAGGTAGATCTATTTGTACCGTTATAGAGAAATCTCTAAGAGTTATCAATAAATGAAGAAAGCAAAGTACAGAATAATGGGAAAAGTACACCTGTGTTTGTGTAAAAAAGAGAAAAGATGGCATGGGGTGATTATTTCTATTAAGATATATGCATTGCTGTAGTTTTCTATACTGTACACATTTATTCTTTATTTTTTGCTGTACATGCACAGGTTATGTCTGGAAAGAGTCACAAGGAACTGTTAATGATTGCTAACAGGGAGGTGAACTTTGGCCAGGACAAGAAAAAGGCTTAGTTTTCATTGTGTACACTTTGGTACTACATGTTTTTTTTAAATATGTGCCTGTATTATTTTTTTTAAATTAATGTTACAGATTTTAATAGTGATATGAAGAACTACAATATAGAAATTTTGATCTTTAAAACAAACAAAAGGGATATAATACTACATTATCACTTATAGGTAGGTATATGAGGAGTTTTGAAAAGGAGGCATCAGCGTTTTAATCTACATCCCCCCAGATGGCTAACTTCTTTTCCTTTTGCTCCTCACCATACAAAGATCATACAAACGCCAGGTGCAGTGGCTCCTGCCTGTCATTCGAACACTGGGAGGCTGAAGCAGGAGAATTGCTTGAGCTCAGGAGTTCAAGACCAGCCTGAGAAAGAGCGAGACCCCGTCTCTACCAAAAATAGAAAAATTAGCCAGGTGTCATAGTGTACGCCTGTAATCCCAGCTGATCAGGAGGCTGAGGCAGCAGGATCACTTGAGCCCAGGAGTTTGAGGCTGCAGTGAGCTATGATGATGGCACTGTACTCTAGTCCAGGAGACAGAGCAAAACACTGTCTCAAAAAAAATATATTACGCAAAGATCCAAAGAGACCCTTGACTGGCTTAGAAATACATGCCTAATTGGATTCCTCCCTCCTTTGGCATTGACTGTCTGCAAACACAGCCCCTCCTCAAACTCTGTAGAGCACTGACCATAAGCCAAGCACCTTGCTAATATTCTTTACAAGAGTGGTCCCATTTAGTGTTCACAACAACCCTATTTCCCATTTTCCAAGTATAGAAACAGGCTCAGAAAGGTTAGGCAACTTGCCCAAGGTCTCACAGCTAGGCCTAGAAACCAGGACTCTAACTTTAAGTCCGTGTTCTTTTACCCATTCGTCAGGGAAGGAGGACATAGCCCTAAGTACAGAAAAGAGGCATAGTCTCCCCAGACACCCCTGAAAGGCTAGGACTTCTTCTTCATTCCCTCAGGCATGATGCAAGATAATACTGCACAGACAGATTTCAAAGTGGTTTGAGAGTTCTGGAGTCCATAGCAAATTCTAGTAATCTGCAGCCAAAGCTCTGCAAGAGACTCTTTGGCAGCACACGCTGGTACTACACACAGACCTAGGAGTCCTCACTTCCTGGGGCTTAGATGAGGGACAAAACTTTAAGTCCAAATAACATAGCATGTACCAAGCATCTATTATGTGCCAGGCACGGCACTAGGCAAAGTTTTTCAGTTCATCCTCACAAATCTACATGAAGTATTAACTCAATTTTACAGATGTAGAAACTATGGCTGAGAAAGGTTAAATAACTGCCCCAAGATTATAGTGTGAAAGTGACAGAGCTGAGCTTCACAATCAAGTTCATATCACTTCAAACTCAAAGCCCAATAAGGAAGAAAACAAGAATAAAATAAATATATATATAATAGCTCTCTAGGCCAGGCACAGTGGTTCACGCCTATAATCCTAGCACTTTGAGAGGCCGAGGCAGGAGGATTGCTTAAGGCTAGGAGTTCAAGACCAGCCTGAGCAAAAGCAAGACCCCATCTCTACTGAAACCAGAAAAATTAGCCAGGCTTGGTGGTGCACACCTGTAGTCCCAGCTACTGGGGACATTGAGGCAGGAGGATCACTGGAGCCCAGGAATTTGAGGTTGCAGTGAGGTATGATGACACCACTGCACTCTAGCCCAGAAGACAAAGCAAGACGAAGGAAGGGAGGGAGGCTGGGAGGGAGGAAGGAAGGGAGGGAGGGAGGAAAACAGCTCTCTAATCTTCAAATAGCTCATTTAGACAGATGGGGAAACCAAGAAAAGGAGTTAAATAATTCTTCAGTCATCAAATTGTGAAAAATGATACTTTGCTAATATCAAATGTTGGCAAGGGTGTAGAAAATAATTATTCTTGTATACTGCTAGTACAAAATATAAATTGGCATAGCCTTTCTGAGCGCAATTTGAAAGCATCTAGCCTGGTGTGGTGGCTTATGCCTATAATCTCAGCAACTTGGGAGGCTCAGGCAGGAGGATCTCTTGAGGTCAGAAGTTTGAGACAAGCCTGGGCAACACAGCAAGACCCCATCTCTGAAAAATTTAAAAATTAGCAGGGCATGGTGGCACACATCTATAGTCCCAGCTACTTGGGAGGCTAAGGCAGGAGGATCACTTGAGCCCAGAAGTAAAATTTTAAATTTTAAATCCACACCTTATGATTCAGAAATTCTACTTTTTGGTATCTACTCTGAAGAAACACTCCCACATGTATACAGAAAGCAAAGATGTTCACTATAGCATTGTCTATAATATTGAAAAAATAATCTAAATGAATCTAAATGTTTATTAGAGAATAGCTACATTTACTACAGTACCAGAGAATTTGATGCAGCAATTTAAAAGACTGAGCTAGTTTATATGTGTGCATAGATGTATGTTTATATATATTCATATATTTTTTAAATACATGTAACAATATTATATATAACATAAATTTCCAGAGCACACTAATTTAAAAAAGCATCTTGCAAATTATGTATATCATATATGGTTTTTTTTTGTTTTTTTTTTGAGACAGAGTCTCACTCTGTTGCCCTGGCTAGAGTGAGTGCCGTGGCGTTAGCCTAGCTCACAGCAACCTCAAACTCCTGGGCTCAAGCGATCCTACTGCCTCAGCCTCCCAAGTAGCTGGGACTACAGGCATGCGCCACCATGCCCGGCTAATTTTTTCTATATATTTTTAGTTGTCCGATTAATTTCTT
>CAUYSK010000790.1:0-36495 GCA_963575035.1 Avahi laniger
AACTGTGATTGGACATGCCCTTAGGGTCCTCCCCAGGAAAGGCGTTTCTCTGCTGGCGCATGCGCTCAACTGATGTTTACCTCAAAGTTGTTTGGTGCTCAGCGCCATCTTCTGATGGCGTCGACTGCAGCGCTCCACAGTCCCAGGGTTTGGGGCGTCTAAATTATAGTATTTTATTTTTATTGTTTGTTCATGAAAATCAGGGAAATGCCTTAGGCATTCTGACTCAAAGACATGGAGATCAAAATAGACCCATAAGAAACTATAGTCAACAACTGCACCCTGGGGCTAACAGGATTGTTACCATGCATGAGAGCAATAACTGCTACTGCCCTGTTAATAAGAGCAACTGAAGAAATAGTGATAAAAACTCCCCTGTCTTCATTCCACATTCTGTGGAAGTGCTTTTAAAGTCATACTACACTAAAGCCTACTTAGCGGACTGGTTTCTTACTAAGTTCCTCTCCTTTCTGCTCCCTGTATTACAATATCCAGATGCAATATTCTAAATCCTGCCCCTGTCTTCAGATGAAATGTGTGATTGCATAATCTTAACCAACCAGCTTCTGTCTCCTAGAAAGGACCTGCAAGAAATCCCTCTTACTAATGCTTATGTTATTTGATTTACAGATGGATCTAACTTAAAGGATGAATCTGGAATTTATTGTGCAGGTTATGATATAGCATCTTTGGATTAAGAAATAGAAAGTGCATATCTTCCAGGAGCAACTTCTGCTCAACAAGCAGAGTCAATAGCATTAGTTTAAGTCTGTCAATTGGCAAAAAGAATAACTACTACTGTTTACACAGATAGCATAGGTTTTCAGAGTAGCTTATGACTTCAGAATGCTATGGAAACAGGACTTTTAACTTCTTCCAATCAGTCTAGGAAAAATAAACACCTCATTTCAGAATGATTGGAAGCCACACTATTGCTTACATCATTAGCCATTATCAAAATCCCAGGTCATTCAAAGTCGGACACTCCAGAAAGCAAGGGAAATCAATTAGGAGATAATATAGGAAAAAAAGGCCACCTTAAAAGTATCTGAACAAGAAAATCAGCCTATTTTAGCTTTTAAAGAAGTACTTGATTTTGATATAAAATTAGCCTAATCCAAAGCTCCAAAAATATAACAAGAAAATTGGGAAACAAAAGGGATAATGTACTCCTCCGAGACTGGGCTATGGTATTGACCAAATGGTCTACCCATACTTCCAACTAAATTACAGTCATCTTTCTTAGCTATGTACACGAGCTAACTCACTGGAGCCCTAATAAGATGATTGCTTGGGGAAAAACATATTATTATAAACCTTCTTCAACTGTTGTCCATAAAATATACAATTGCTGCCACATCTGCCCAAAACATTATCCAGGGAAACTTTTGCATAATTCTCAAGATCATTTTCTTTTACCTGAAGGCCCTTTTGAGATACAACAGCTAGATTTTCTTCAGCTACCACCACCACAAGGATTCAAGTACATTTTATTGATGGTTTATATCTTTTCTCATTGGGTAGAATCATTTACATGCAGAAAAGCAACAGCCTTAGTGGTAATTAAAATTTTCTTAGAAAATTATTCCAAATTAGGGATTTCCTCTAAAATTCACAGTTACAGAGGTCCTCATTTAAGTGGGCAAATAATTCATTCAGTATGCAAAATCTAGCCCATTCTCCAACATCATGCCTATCATTACAAGTCGTCTGGATTAGTGGAACATACGAATGAAATAATCAAAACTCAACTGGCAAAATTAACTGAGGTTTTTAAAATTCCTTGTCCAAATGCTCTTCCATTGGTTTTGTCAAATCTAAGATTGACCCAACTGTCTCCATTTGAAATTATAACAAGCAGATCTATGAAATCATCTCCAGGAAATTGTGAATCCATGATATTAAAAGAGGACATGCTGTATTACTACAGCTTCCTTACAAAGCAGCTAACTAAAAAATGTAATTTAGTAAAAGACTTTTTTTTACGGTGAACTCTCCAGGAAACAAAAATGCAAATACTTCACAACTTTGAGTTGAAAAACTCTTGGACTTGAACCAGGAGATTTTGCCTATTGGAAATGACATCTTTTAAAGGAGTCTTTCTAACCAAGGTGGACAGGACCTTATCTGGTACTCCTAACAAACTCTGTGCCAGTAAGCTAAAAGGAAACAATTCCTGGACATATGTCACCCATTTAAAAAATGCCACTTTACCAATCTGGACTCCATCTCAAGCTGGCAACCTAAAATTGAAATAATCCAGAACCAACAGGATAAGAAGAAGATGCATCTGGGGCAGTCAGCTTTCCGAAGACACCAGATCAGGCATGTATTTAATGAATGCTTGATATTAATAATTGTTAACAAATGGGGAAGGTCTTTCTTTACATGTTCCTACTAAATTTCTTTCTATTCATTCTTAGTTCTTATGTTTTGTTGCTACAATCACCAACTGTTGCCCACGAAGCAAACCTCTTCTTGCAATGGGCTCAGGACTGTTAATAGGTTACAAAAAAAAACAAAAAACAAAAAACGCTTGTTGAGTATGCAGTCTCATGCCACTTTTTGGTGGTTTTAGTCTACCATGGTGGGTATCTCCTCTCCAAGGACAAGATTAGATAGAATAGAATTGTACCTATGTTTCTCAAGAACAGTCATCAATACTTAACACCAGTGTGTTTAAGGATGATGTACATCACTGGCCTATTAATGATACTTCACAAAGCAAAGGACATGGGAAGAGATTTTTGGTAAAAGAAAACAGTTCGTTAGCTTTAACGTTGACATTGCCCCAATTGAGCAATGAAACGATGATGCTTCCCCAACTGAGAGATAAGACAAGTCTTTCCATTTCAGGCTGGTATAGTGCAAATTTGAGGGGGGTTTATCTGACTTACTCCATTCTTTGTCAGCTCAGGCAGCTTACCCCTTATGTTGGGACACAGAAATCATACCAAAGATACTGGCCCTATAGCATAAGTGATATCGTATAGATACTCAGAAAACAGTGTATCCACACCATCAAATTACAAGGTAGTGATTGGCAGTCACTGAAAGGACACAAGGACTGGGTATTTGTTGGTTTGCTCCAAATGGAATATCTTGGCTATGTGGGACTAATGTACAGCCATGGTTTACATCCACGATGGTTGGCATGGTATTCTTGGGTTATGCTTGGACACAAGGTCAAGTAGTTCATACCCTGTCAAAACCTGCAAATTTTCCTTCTTCAAAATCTCATTGAGTTTTTCTGTGTTCCATTGGTATCAGCATTTATAGTTCATTTTTATGTCACAATTGCATATTGAGGATGTCATTTGGCACATAAAGACCCTAACCAATTATATACAAAAGGCCTAAATGAGAGCAATATAGGTATTTTGTTATTAAATGATAAAGTTACTTTTATGAGAAAGGCTCCATTACAGACATATTAGACATACTCACTGCAGCCTAAGGGGGAATAAAAATTGAGGGTTGTATCTCTATCCCTGAAAAATCAGGTAACATCATTAAATTAATGGCTAATATGAAAACCCAAATAATTAACCTTTCAAATCCAACATCCTCTCTAAATAATTGGCTAAACAGCTGGTTTGAATCTTGAGGAACTTGGTGGCAAACTTTGTTATTTATTCTAGGAATTATAATTCTTTCTTGACTTTTGCCTTGTTTTTGACTTCACAGCTACGGCAATATTTCTTTGCAATGAAGTCAATGCATGACTAAAAAGACGGAAATAAAGGTAGCTCAAATAATTGCATTAATTGGAAATGTCACCATTTAGCCTGACTCATGTCACAAAGTCACTTCCTTAATGTTGCCTGTACTCCATCAGCTTTATAGGTTGTCCAATCCCCCCTCACCAAGGGACGTGACACTCTAGGAATGAAATTTCCTAGCAATTTGGGACTTAACTCTGGAACATTAAGGAGTCAAAACTGTTGAGTTCATCTTTGATGTTTTCTTTGAAAGATCTTGATGAAAAGAGTAAAATGTGAAAATAAATAAATAAAATTTAAAAGCTGTTGAAACCCCCCAAAGCACTTTAAGCCTTGAGAGAGAAGTGACAGTGGTCTGAATCACATAGCATGTAGTCATACTTTCTGCTTCTTAGATGACAGATCAACTCTCTCCCTCATTGTTCTTATTCTGTAAATAACTAGGAGAGACTAGAGACCAGATCCCCCTCTTTCAATCACTGATCTTTGTTATGGATTAACTGCTTCGTTTCTTGTCCTGTACCTAACTCAGATCAGATGGCACAAAAGACTCCATGACTGTTACATCTTCAGTGTGGCATGCTAAATATACCTTTCCTAAAAGAAAAGACAACCTTGACTAATCAGATTACTGTAACTATGCATTAAACCTTATGAAGAAAGATGTTGAAATTCCATTAAGCTTCCCAAACTGTATCTATATAAATGACCCAAACTTTCCACACTTTGGAATGGTGACTTCCACTCTTTGGAATCTGTACTTCCCAGCATCCCTTCTCAGTCCTCAAACTTTGCATTTGAATAAATTCTCTTTAAACTAGGTTCTCATTCTTTTGATTACGTTAGGTTGACAGGACTTCTAGAATCGTATCTGTGACCCAAGAAGGACTTTAGATTTATTGGATGCCTTGAATGCCATACATTTTCCTATAGAAAATCTGGAAGTCAATAAAAATCTTTTTAAAAAAGATAATTGCATATTCAGTCAAAGAATCAATCTGTTTAAAGTTGTTTACTATCTTCCAAACTGCCAATATGGGGCACAATGATACAGTAATGAGTAAATATATTTTTTCTATTTCTTGCCCTTCAATAAATCACAAGCTGGTGGGGGAGACTCATGCTTACACAAATCATTATAATAAAGTAATAAACATTGAGCACATGCAAAAGTAAGTTGCTAAACATTGGTACATATCCAAATAGTTATCATACATTGAAAAACATCTTTATAGAGTCATAAACACTAAATTATAAATACAACTAAAGGAATGGTTAAACCTATCCAGGCGTAGGGCTATGAAGACCTCATAGAAGTGTTGATTTGGGTTGGCAGTCCTGGAAATTCCTAGAATTATGTCAACTAGTGAGGGAGGGTAAAAGCACTTTTAATTTTTGTAATTAGATCCCTATCCTAATTTTTTAATTAAATACATGCTTAATATGTTGAAGTTTTCAATATAAAGGAAACTCAAAATATTTTATCCCTAAAATATACTTCTTTGACATATTTCCAAGGTGGCTATTCAGAGGGCCTACAGACAGAAATAGCCCCCAAAAGCTGCTTTTTGTGGAAGAGATTCACATCTGTAGAGAAAAACGTGCATTAGTAAAATAAACAGCCAGGCTTTCTATGAGGTCCTCTCCCTTACCCAGACCTGGGAAAGATGAGCTCAACCACAGGTTGTCCTCCATTTTTTGGAAGAGCTGCTGCCTGGTTTCATGTACATAACAAGACCACCTGTGCGCCTTTTTTTCCTCCCTCCCTCCCATAACCAGTCTTGCCACCCTCCAAATCCATATTCTTTCTTTCACTGCAAGATGGCATAAAGGGTCAACCATCTGGCCCTGCCTTTGAGTTTTCATATTTTGTACAAGTCCAATGCACACGTGTGCACATTAATAAATTTTGTAAGCCTTTTCTTCTTTCAGCAAACCTTCAACTGGTGAAAGGGAAGTTTTCCTTCATCCCATACAAATAACTCTAAGTCATATTTACAGAACAGTTTTTGTGTCTAGACAACAGAGAGCCACATTGGGTCATACTAGCGTTACAAAGATACTAGGACTTCTAACTATATTTCATGTTTTTGATACCCAAAATCTCTTCTTATGAACATGGAATTTAGCTATGTGGTAGATTTAGGATTAGACTGCCTTTAGTGTCTTTAAGACAATGCTTCCAAATAGGAAAAGATAAATTATGTTTAAAGTAAGGCAGTGTTCTTAAAAGCTACCCTTCAGATTATTCTAGTCCTTATGGAAGGAATGCAAAACTGTTATATTACTTCACCCTCTCATTGAAAATCTCATGGAAGAAGAGATTGCCCAGAGTCATAGTAAATACTTCAAGATGATTTAGGATGTTTTAAATATACCCTAATCACTGGTCTTACTCAATGAAAATCTCTAGCTACTTTGAGGATCAGGATGTGGCTGAGAGTTGCCACAGTCCAACAGTAGTATAGGAGATCTCATGCAAATTTTGAAATAAGAAAGGGAATTTTGTACACCCTCTGCCTTTCCTTTTTTTTTTTTATTTCAGCATATTATGGGGGTACAGATGTTTAGGTTACGTATGTTTCCCTTGCTGCCTTTCCTTTGTAAAAGCTCTCACCCTACTTGTCCCTGGGCCCTCTTGTTCTGTGGCATCTATCTTCACACACAAAAAATGATTTGTTCTCAAGTGGAAGTCGATTTATTCTCACCAAATTACCTGATTAAGATTAAGAGTATCTCCTTATGAAAAGGGCACCCTAAAAAATCAGAAAGGTTTTTAAGCATAAAAAAGGCAATAACTGATGGTGTGGTTTCTGGTACCATAATAGGTTGTTGAAGCAGATGTTTTGGATATGGAATGTTCTTGAAAACTCCTGATTCTTTATGACATATAGAGCTGGTCACTTTCTGCACTGTTGTTTCATGTACTTTTATTATTTCTAATCATATTGCAATACTGTATTATGATGATGTATTTGTGTGTCTTGAAGAACTCTGTCTATCTAGGACAATGACTGAACATAATGGAGCCGTAAAACACTTGAATTTGGAATTAGATAGGCTTAGCATCTACTGTGTGCAAAGCACAGGCTGTCCCTGACTGCCGTATCTAAAATAGCATCCCCTTGACTCTCCATTTTCCTGTTTTATTTTTTCAATGATTACTCACTAATTAATATCTAACATTATATATACATATACATACACACACACACACACACACACACACACACACATGAGGACTAGGTATTTCCAATAATGCCAGTGACAAATTTCTATAGGAAATATTTTATAATAATCTGATATATACTAAGCCCATTGTGCTACCATAACTGCTAAAGTGCCGTCACTTTAACCACTTTTTCTCTAAATTGGGAATGGGTTATTTATTATATCAGGCACTAACAAACTTTTGCTAAAAGGGCCAGAGAGTAAATTTTTTAGCTTTTACAGGCCAGACAGTCTCTGTCACAACTCAATCTGCCTGTCAAAGAGTGAAAGCACAGACAGGTATAAGCACATGAGTGTGGCTGTGTTCCACTTAACCTTTATTCATGGATGCTGAAACTTGAATTTCATATTTTTTCATGTGTCCGGAAATGCTATTTTTCTTTTGATTTTTTCCCAACATTTCAAAAATGTAAAAGTTACCCAGCTATCAGATAGTACAAACAGGTGGTGGCCTTGATTTGGCTTTCAGGCTCTAGTTTGCCGACTGCTGATCTGTATGCTGAGCTGGATTGGCTGTTTAGATTAAACAAACAAATAAACCAAACTAACATCAGTCAAATTGACTATAGTCTGACTATAGTCTGAATTAGTAACTGACTATAGTCTGAATTAATTTGAAAGTCACAATACTGTATTACTAATAATTGTTACTAGTTAATAATTAATATGTATAGTCAGTTAAATAATAATTACTAGTTATAAGACTAGTAATCAATCTCTTAAGTGGCTTAGAGTTTCAGAATGTCAGCTTCAGAGTCAGAGGCACATGATTCCATTTCTGTCTATGATGAATATCTATGTCACTTGGCCAAGTTCAAGAAACTTTAAAGCCCCAATTTTATTGCCTGTTAACTGAAGGAAAATAGTGGTACTTATTTCACAGTGTTGCATGAGGATTAAATAACATCATTTAAATAAAGCATCTAAGCACAAATCGTAGTTTCTGGTACACAGAAAATACTCAAGGAATGACAGCTAATTGTTATTAATTTTTCTCTTTAGTATCAGCTTTCCCTCTCTACAATCCATCATTCATGCTCAGACAAAACTGCCTGGAAACTCCTGGATGCTTATGATATAGGAAAGGGATCTCAAAACTGGGGTGCATTGGAAGGCCAAGTGGGTTCTTGGCTTTTCCCAGAAACAAGTTCAAGAACAAACCAACAGAGTAAAGCAAAAGCAAGTCTGTTAAATAAGAAAATAAAAAAAAAGAAGCTTCTTATATACAGGGCAGCAGCTGTCTCTCAGAGCAACAGAGAGTAGCACCTTGTGAGTTTGTGGGGTCTTATTTTATACCCTCTATTTAATTTTTTTAAATTTCAGCATATTATGGGGGTGCAAATGTTTAGATTACATATACTGCCTTTGCTCTGCTGGAGTCAGAGCTTTCTATTTAATTGTATGTTAAGTGGAAGAAGGATTATTCATAAGATTTCTGGAAAGAGGTGGGGAGTTTCTGGAACTGAAGGTTCCTCCCCTTTCTAAACCATACAGGGTAATTTCTGGGAGTTGTCATAGCATTTACAAACTCTCATGGCGCTGGTGGGAGTTTCTTTTAGTTTGCTAATGTGTTATAACTGGTGTATAATGAGCAATGTGGTTGACCTGAGGTCATTTTTTGTGGCCATCTGCATTCCAGCTGGTTTTGGCTGATTTCTCCACCTTCTCCTGTTTTATCAGAGACACTAGTTTGGGTCTTATGACTTCTTTTCAATCAGGCCTGCTGTTTCCGTATCTCACAGAATTAATTCATCCTTGATAGCCTCAAATATGTGATTCTTCAATCTGGCTCTGACCTGTATTTCCAGCTTCAGTTCCTATCACTAGTCTATTGATCACCAATTTATTGAGTATCATGTGTCAGGCAGAGCACTGGACCCATTTTCAATACTCTCAGGTCTGAGAGTCTTTTGTTTCTGCCACATTGAGTGGTAGAAAATGGGTCTTGTGTACACAGTAACATCACTAACCTCTTGGCCTCAAAAATCTAGTGTCTGGGTGAAAACGAACCATCCCAGAGAGGGAGAATATCAGCTAGAAAAGAAGTTTTTCCATAGCAGACCATGAAACAAAGACGAATCAACTCATATTGGAAATCAGATTTTCCAGATTCAGGGCATTCAGTTTGTGTATTTCCTTTCCCATTACTTTACTGGGCACACTCATAGTACCCCTTCAAGGCTCTCCTTTAAGTCACTTATCCACGAAGGCTTTTGTGACACCCCCAGATGCACAGACAGGTGGTGGTTGTCCTGCCTGGGTTCAAAGGTATAGACCAGTTCATGGGGTCTCTTGTCAGTCTGTGATGTAATGTATAATTTTCTACATCTACATTCTTTCCTGGAGTATGACCTCCTAAAAGGAAAATGCGTCCTTGTTTTAGGCTGAATTGTCTCAGAGCCTGATAGAGGATGTCAGAGGTACATGATTTATTGAGGGAACACTATCAAGAGAAAGGACGTGAAGGAAATCAGATAGGACGGAGGAAAGAGCTGAGCAAGAATGTCATCTGAACCCGAAACTGTCCTGTGGGCTGAATCCACAAAGAGCTCCAGACAGTAAATTGCACTGTGAAATTTGTCTCACTTTGAGCCAGTGACATCCAGGCCACTGCCTGTGGGCTGCATGAGGGCGGGGCAGCACACTCCCAAGCAGGCAGTCCTGTTCGTTCCACAGCAGTTCTCTCAGAGTAGCTAGAGAGCAGCTGTGAAATCTCAGCAGCCATTACTCCAGCAATGGAGGATGATAGTGATTGGCCCAGTGAAGGTTATCTGGCCAGAGCAGCAAAAACTTCCAAACTTCTTATCAACCTTTGTGTGCTAACATCTACTTTCTCATTTATATAGTGAACTGGCAAAAAATATTTACTATATCATTAAATGAATTATCAGACTACATCTACAAAGTGCTGTATCGTGTATGAAAGGAAGTACAAAATGAATTCTTCACCTCTGCTGAGCTGGGTCTGGGGCAGGAGGGAAGGGGGAGGTTTAAGATATAATAATCAGCACACATAAAATAAGGCAGAATATGACAACCTTTACAGGACAGATAAGTAGATTTTTTGGAACTATCAATCCATAAATTTACAGTTCAATGGAACATGAGCTGTAAATACCAACACAGAGTGATCAGGAAAACTTAAGGGAAGAAGTGAAATTTGTAACTTTTATGAATACATTGATTCTTAAAAAGAAATGTAAATATTTTAACTGAGAAGAGCTACATCACAGAGGCAGAAATTTCTGAATTGGGGAAATTGCTGCATGGAGTACATACTACAATATAGACATTTCATAGTAGAATAGTAGTAAATGCGGCTAGGAAGATTGGTTGGGGGCTAAAAATAGAGGATGTTAAGTGCTAAACAGAGAAGTTTGGTTTTAACATTGTAGGTAATGGAAAGGCACTAAAAATTTTTTTAACATGGAAGTTAGGTTAACAGAAAAGAGCCGTAGTTTTAACCTGGAAAGACTATCATTGGATGGTTTAGATTGGGGAAGAACTAAAGGTAGAATTATAAGGCAACCTTGAATCATATTTTCAAATTAAATGCCTTAATCTCTCTGTTTTTTCTTTTAAAGTTGCATTTTTTTCATTTATTCTTTGCATTCCTTTTAAAGATTAAATGCAGAAGCAGATTTTCCAAACGCTGTATTTCTAGGACATATGTAAATTTCCTGTGTTGAAGTACATTTTGAGCAAAAGTGCAATACATCAGGATTCAAAGTAATTCTAACCCCCAATATAAAATTGAATGTTGATAATATATAGACTTTCCACTATTTCTTTCTTAATGTTAAAATATATTCAATTGCCAATTTCTTTGATTTATTTTCTCTTAATTAGAATTATTATATTTCTCAATTATAACAAATATTTATTCAAAGTTTCAAGGGAGCTTGTCCCAAGAAGGAGCAATAGGGAATCAAAAGTATAATGCTTGATCCTTTAAAAAAAAATGTTTCTGAGCAGATCCTGTAATATATACCAGGCTCTGTGCTATGGAGATGCTTTCATATACTGTATCTCTCTTATTCTGCATATTCAGTAAATGTCCTCATTTTTATTTGCAAATTAAGTAAACAACCTAGAAAGTATGAATCAGAATTCAAACCTTGTTTTAATCACCAACCCAACGTCTTCCCATATATCTATTGGCATACGTAGCATCCATGCATATATTACATCAATTAGCAGACACAGGATATTCACATGCCTGGATTAGGAGCAACATATGGCAGCAATCATTAAGGGGCAGGGGAATAGTGACAGAAAATAACTGCCAATGTGCAGCTCTGATAAATGTTGAGATATATGTAACGTACTCTCTCCCACTCCCATAATCCAGTTCTAATGTCCACCTCAGCCCCAACAACTCCTTCCACTCTCCCGTGATGGAGGGGTAATGTAAAACTATATCAGCTCTACAGACAATACACAGAAGAAAGACAGTGGTTAGACTGCTTCACACCATAAATATTTATCTATACAGTTACTTAGGATTTTTATATATGTTTTATACATTGAAAAGCATGATTTTGTTTATTTATCGGTTAAAACATTATGTGTGTTATTTAATAGTGCAACTAATTTAATATAATATTAATAAATGTGTTCAAATACATACTTTTATTCTGCAGGTCACAGAATTTTGCCTGGAAAGAATTTATTATTGATAATCCTCACAAAATTTCCCAACATTAGGTTTCATAATTATTATCTTCAGTGAGAAAATTGAAACTGCAAGCAGTTAAGTAACTTACCCAAGAGCCCATATTGCCAATTTTAGAATTAGCATGAATCTCCAGGTCTGTGTGACAGGACATCAGACTTAAAGAGACTGTTACCTATTTGTAGAAAGACATTTAAATTTAAAATTAATAATAATAGGTAATGAAAAGCTTATGCATGATAAATAGCCAGGGAGTAGAACAATCGTTGTATTAGTTTCCTATTGCTTCTGTAACAAATCATCACAGACTTGGTGACTTAAAAGCACAAACTTATCTTACAGTTCTGGGGATCAGAGTTCAAAATAGGTCTCACTGGGCTAAAATCAAGGTATGCACAGCACCGCTATGTTCCTTCTGTAGGTTTAGAGGATACACTCTTATGTTCCCGTTTTCCAGCTTTTGGAGGCCGCCTGCATTTCCGGATTCAAGGTCTCCTTCCATCTTCAAAGCCAGCCATGATCGGTTCAGTCTTTCTTACCCTACATCACCCTGACTGTCATTCTTCAGCCTCCCCCTTCAACATTTAAAGGATCCATGTGATTACATTGGGCCAACAGAGAAAATACAGGATAATCTCCATATCTCAAGATCCTTAACTCAATCTCATCTGCAAAGTCCCTTTTGCCATGTAAGGTACCATATTCACAAGTTCTTAGGAGTTTGACGCGGACATATTTGTGTTCATTGCCCTGCCTGCCACACTCAGGAGAGGTTTTTTGAGGAAGATGAAATACAGAGCTTGGTCTTGAACATTAGAGAGCAGGGGTCAGGACGTTACCATCAGGGGAAACAACGTAAAGACAAGGCGTGGGGAGAGATTGTTATATAATGGCACAGGCTTCAAGCCAGGACCACAGTGTCGTCTATCCACTTCCTAGTTTTATGACCTCATTCAAGTCACCTGAACTTTCAAGGTCTCAGTTTCTACATCTGTGGAATGAAAACATTGGGATACGAGGTCTCCGTGTTTTCTTTTTCCAGCTGTATAAATACATATTTACATTTGAATGAGTATATTTTTAAAAGGTGGATCTGTTAAGTTCAAACAATATTCAGTAAGCCTCCAGAGAGTGTATGGCAGTGACCAAGCATGAGACGGATATCATGTACCTCGTGTTCGGCTTTGTCAAAGTCTTGCATTTTTCTTTTGCCAGCTAGGGCCATGCATTTTTATTTTCAGCTTTATTCATTCTGAAAAAAAATGAAGCTATTTTGTACATTTGCTATTCTTTCTTGTTCTATAACTTCTTATTTTATGGAACTTTTATTTAGTCTTCTATAACATTTTTACATTTGATTTAATTCTTACTAAAATATGTTCTTTATCATATTTCTGTTTATCAAAATGAAGAAAAGGAAAAGATACAGAGACTAATTATGCATTGTTTATTAGTATCGTTTGTCATCTTTCTGAGACTTACTGTGCAGTTTTCTTTATGTTGTACCATTCTTCCATGTGGAATAATTCTTATGTCAGAGTCTAGTTCACAAAAGCAAATTGACCTAATGATCTATATTCAAAAACAATCCTTAGACTTGCCACAGGCCGGCAGTTCTGCTATTAGTGCCACTCCTTCGAAACTACAAAACAAAAAAACAAAAAACGATGTGGTATATGTATACCATGGAGTACTATTCAGCTTTAAGAAACAATGGTGATCTAGCACCTCTTGCATACTCCTGGATAGAGCTGAAATGCATTCTACTAAGTGAGGTATCCCAAGAATGGAAAGACAAACACCACATGTACTCACCATCAAATTGGTATTAACTGATCAACACATAAGTGCACTTATAAGAATAACATCTATTGGATGTTGGGCAGGGGGGAGAGGGGAGGGGGAGGAGGGAGAGGGGACGGGTATATGCATACACAAAGAGTGCAATGTACACCGCCCGAAGGATGGACATATTTGAAACTCGAACTTAAGGGGGGTGGGGGGGCAAGGGCAACATACGTAACCTAAACATCTGTACCCCCATAATATGTGGAAATAAAAAAAAAAACCTTCTTTTTTAAACTCCTATTAAAAATCAATTATTTTGCCCTAAAAGAAGATGCACATTACTGAATATCATCATAAATACATTAGCAGAGAGGAGGCCCCAAGTAAACAGATCAAAGAATTTCCATATTTTGGACAGAAATAAACTGGAGGAGGAAAGGACCAAGAATAGCAATCTGCTGAATCTCTATAATGACTTTCACACGGACAATAGACAATATCCCCTTGGGTCTTTATACCTCCTATTTGCTGCCTAGACTCCTACATGCAAACCCCTCCTTCAATCCATCCCACATACTACTTTGCATGTGCCGTCACCCTGCTCTGAAGCATCTATTTGTCCCTATCATGCATAGATAAAATTCAAAGGCTTCCACGGCATGGACTGCACCTATCTCTTCAATGTTAACACACTTTTTTTTTAATAGATTCTCCACTGTTGTCAAACATGTCTATTCAGTTTCCTTGAACATGCATACATACATACCCAATTCTATCTCTATCCCTCAAATTAGTTTTCTTGCCAGTTTTCTTGCCAAGTAAGTCTGGACTCCTTTTTCTTTCTAAATCTTACCTACCAAGAGATCTTTTCTTATTTCTCCAGATTTTATGTGTTGACCCTTCCCTAAATTCCAAGACCCTTACTCCACATTTGTCACAGAACTAACCATAAGTTTGCTTTTAAAAATGTAGGTTGCTATTTTTAATGTTAATATCCTATCTTCCCAACTACATTCTAAATCCCTCACGGTAGGGACTGTATTACATCCTCACACTCGGTATTCTTAGCCCATAGCACACGGCCTTACTTATAAATGCTTCTTGGTAGAAGTTGGTAGATAATTATGATGATTATTTTATTTTTTTAGTTTAAATGATCTAAAATATATGTAGACAAAAAGCCTACTAGTATTTGGTTATTTGTACACAATAGAGATATTAGGGGATTTGGGGCAGTTCAGAAGCCATGAGATTGAGGGGTCACCATGATAAAACCCATCTTTTAAAAGGCGGGTCAAGACTCTCAAATAAGAGTCCATATAAAGAGTTAACACGAGCCAGGCGCGGTGGCTCACACCTGTAATTCTAGCACTCTGGAAGGCCTAGGCAAGAGGATTTCCTGAGGTCAGGAGTTTGAGACCAGCTCTCACTGGTGAGACCATGTCTCTAAAAAAAAAATAGAAAAATTAGCTGGTCATGATGTGTGTCTGCAGTCCCAGTTACTAGGGAGGCTGAGACAGGAACATTGCTTGAGCCCAGGAGTTTGAGGTTGTTGTGAGCTAGGCTGACGCCACAGCACTCTCTCTACTCAGGGCAACAGAATGAAACTCTGTCTCAGGGGGAGGGGAGGGGGGAAGAGTTAACACAAGGATTTAAGGTACAGTGGCTAATAGTCTCCCCAAAATTGTCATATATGTTAAAATATTTAAATACTCATTATGTTATAAGCAACTTCTAGATAAATTTCTTGGAGATAAAGCCTTCTGCTTTATTGTAAAAATTCAAAAGCTCTGATATGTCATGTTTACATTAGTTCTTACATCACCAAAAGGGATCCCATAGTTTAGGATGTATAATATCTTTCTGATATTATCTGATATTTATCTTTTGTTTATTCTTAGCTGACAAAAAATATGAAGTCACTTTTCAAGAACTGGCTCAAATATATCTTACTCTGGAAAATTTTCTCCAAACCTTTTCAGACTTAGTCATTCCTTCCAATGTGCTCCCAAAACACAAGCTACTTTTGTCTGTTATAACACTTAAATTATTTCACTTTGTAGTTTGTTTACCTTTCTATAATTTTCATCAGCCTAAAAATTTCTTGAAGATACTTCTTTTGTTTTCATTTTTATTTGTTTTCTTTTTTAATGCTGGGAGATTTACACTTAAGGATGTTCCATAAATGTTTATTAGATGTGTGTTTTAAGAACATGTGGAAGTTTAAAACTTCTACCACCTGATTCTGGAGATTTATTTCCTCAGCGACATCTGTCAAGCTTGGTGCAAACAGAAGCCTATGGCACCAAGAAATAAAGTGAGCAGTGACAATAGTGAGACTGAAACAAGCTCCTTCAAAGGTGGGTTCACAGTTTAACTTCATAATCCTCATTGTAGCCAACAGGGCTCCTGCAACATTTCACATGCTCATTAAAGATTCACCAAATTGATGTTTGATCCTATGCTGGCCATGATAATTGCGGAACCAAAAAGAGAATTAACATGAAATATTGGATACTACCTTGCCAGTGAAAACATGTGTTAGAAAACAGGGAAGCTATAGTAGGTACCAGATATTCCAGCTATGTTGAATTTCTGAGGATCTTATCTCTTCCAAGTTGCTGAAGCTATTAGAATGAAACAACTCATAAAAGTTTTTGAAGACCCACACCTCCTGATTCTTTCTCTGGTAAAAACACAAGTTATATGTAAGTCCACGATTTTTAGCAAAGGATATAAATTTATGTGTCTTATTACAATAAAATGACCATATTACAAAATACATAAATTCAAAATTCAATGATATTGCAGATGTTCAGAGTATCATCCTGTTTATAACATCTTAGTGTGATGAATGTGGACAGTAGTATTAACTGATACATCTTAACAGGAACACTGACATTTATCTTCATTACGGGGGAACTTTTTCAGACTTACCACTGGCATATCTGTGATATCAGTTTATTTTCCAATAGCATAAATGGCATTCTATCTAACAGAATCATGAATAATTGTAAAGATTCTGGTACTTAGCTGTACCAGATGGCTTAACTATAGAGAAACTCAAATGAATGGTATTATATTTCTGAGACATCTGCGAAACTTCTAACAACATATGGAGCCTAGGACTAGAACTCCCAGTATTTTTTAATGGCAAAATTATTAACATTTGCAAAATTCTGATATGGCAGCACTTTGCCACATTCATTATTGTTCAGATTTCTACAGGTTTCTTAATACCAACTTATGCAAAACATTTACGTATACACTGAGTAATTAGCAATCTATGTATGGGATGAATTTTTGTAGCACAGGGGGAAATGTGAGATTTGAAAGAGAAAAGAAGGCAAAAGAGAGTAAAGTGTAATTTAACCTTGTTATAAGCAGTCTCCTCAATGGCTGGGAGTTTTCTTAAAAAATCAGATGATGTGCTCTCCCCAAAATCATAGTAACTGACCATTTAACTCACATTTGATTTATTATAGCTCTGTTTCCACATTTAATGTTTAAGAGAGTGGTTTGGGATATACCCGGACCTGATACTGCCTTTCTCTGGAACCCTTCAGTTTGTCTTCTTTGTTTTTTGTTTGATTTTTGAATCCCCAGAATTTAACTTACTGTGCAAGAGTAGAAGAATCATGGCGCTAATATCTTTATGGATTGCTAAACAAACTGTTATAAATAAAATTTGTTTAAAACTATACAAGATTCCTGCAAATAACTATTGTAAGAATTCAGCAGGATTAAAAATAATCTTTAAAAATGAGAGTGACAGAGTTCAATTAAGATAATATTCTAGGAATTATCCAACCAATATATATTGTCTGACTAAAGGATTGCATAACACAATTTTCACATTTGCAATATATTTTAAGTAACGAAGGTAAAAAAATAAGTAGAAAGAAAAGAAGAACAAAAGAAAGATAAAGAGAAAAGGAAAGAGAGAGAGGACGATGGAAGGGGCGGGAGACATAGAAAGAGACAGGACAGAAGGAGAGAGAAAAGAGGAGAGAAAAAGATGGAGGGAGGGAGCAGAAGAGGGCAAAGCAGGCATTATAAGCCTGTCTCAAAGATATTGTGGGTTTGGTTCCTGACAGCTGCAGTAAAGCAAATATCTAGGTCAAATGCCAGGCAGCAGGGCACACTGCTAGCACAGACTCCATGCAGCACCTCTCCAGCTGGCTGTGGACTTTGCATGAAAAAAATTTTAAAATAAAGCAACTATCTTAGTGAAGCAAATCCCAGTGTATATAAAAAGTTATGTTTGTACTATACCATAGTCAATTAAGTGTGCAATAGCATATCTAAAAAAACCAATGCTAATTGGTTTAAAATATTTCATTGCTAAAAAATGCTAATGATTTTCTGAGCCGTCAGCAAGTGGCAATCTTTTTGCTGTCGGAGGGCCTTGCCTCCGTGTTGATGGCTTTCCATATACCTTTTAGCGTATATAGCATAGCATCCAAACACATATTATATCTATTAGCAGGCACAGAATATGCACATGCAAAGATTAGTAGCAACATATAGTATTAATCATTAAGGGACAGGGGAATAGTGGCATAGAAAATAACTGCCAATGTGCAACTTCTACAAATGTTGAAATATATGGAAACTACTCTCTCCCATTCCCATAACTGAGTTCTAATTTTAGCCTCTCCCCCAACAACCTCAAACAGTTGTTTTTGCGAAATACATTTTACCAGCTTTTATAATTGTTTTCAGCAGAAAGGATAGTACGATATGATCTTCTCCGTCATTACCAAAATCAGAATATTGGAATTTTTTTGCTGGTGGAGGGTCTTGCCTTGAGGTGGATGGCTGCTGACTGATCAGGGTGGTGATGGCTGAAGGTTGGGTAGGCTGGGGCAATTTCTTAAAATAAGACAATGATCAAGTATGACATATCAATTGACTCTTCCTTTTACGAAAAATTTCTCTGTAGCACGTAATGCTGGTTGATAGCATTTTACCCACCCTAGATCTTCTTTAAAAATTGGAGTCAATCGTCTCAAACCCTAACACTGCTTTATCAACAAAGTTTATGTAATATTCAAAATTCTTTTTTGGTCATTTCATTTATATCACCTTTGCAAGGAATATATTCTATCTCAAGAAACTGTTTTCTTTGCTCATCTGTGAGAAGCAACTCCTTACGTGTTCAAGTTTTATCATGAGATTGCAGCAATTCAGTCACATCTTTAGGCTCTACTTATCATTCTAGTTCTCTTGCTATTTCTACCACATCTGGAGTGACATCCTCCACTGAGATCTTGAAGCCCTCAAAGTCATCCATGGGAGTTGAAATCAACTCCCTTCCAAATGGGAGTTAATTTTGCTATTTTGACTTCCTCCCGTGAATCACGAATATTCTTAACAACATCTGGAATGGGTGAATCCTTTTAGATAGCTATTCAATTTACTTTGCTCAGATCCATCAGAGGAATCACTATGACAGCTACAGCCTTGAAAAATATGTTTCTTAAATAAAAGACTTGAAAGTCAAAATGACTCCTTGGTCCATGGGCTATAGAATGGATGCTGTGTTAGCAGGCATGAAAACAATATTAATCTTCTTGTACATCTCCATTAGAGCTCTTGGGCTACTAGATGCATTGCCAATGAGCAATAATATTTTAAAAGAAATGTCTCTCTCTTTTTTTTCTTTTTTGAACAGTAGCAGTTCTCAACAATGGGCTTAAAATATTTAGTAAACCATCCTGTAAACAGATGTGCTGTCATCCATACTTTGTTGTTCCATTTATACAGTGCAGGAAGAGTAGATTTAGTCTAATTCTTAAGGGCCCTAGGATTTTCAAATGATAAATGAACATTGGCTTCAACCTAAATTCACCAGTTGCATTAGCCTTTAAGCAGGCAATGAGACTGTTCTTTGAATCTCTGAAGCCAGGCGTTGACTTCTGTCTAGCTATGAAAGTCCTAGATGACATCTTCCAATAGAAGGCTGGTTTGTCTACGTTGAATATCTGAGGTTTAGTGTAGCCACCTTCACTAATTATCTTAACTAGATCTTCTGGATAATTTGCTGCAGCTTCTACATCATCACTTGTTGCTTCACCTTGTACTTTTATGTTACGGATATAGCTTCTTTCCTTAAACCTCATGAAATGATGAAGATATTTGTGATTAAGCAGCTGAGATCGGTCAATAGAGATAGGCCAATTCTCTTGCAAGACCACATGTTGCAAAAGACAAAGCTGCTCAAACTTCAGAAGCTGGACTTGGAAATTTTCTGTCATCCACCACATTCTCCAAACCTTGAATCAACTGATTACCGCTTCTTCCAGGCTTTGGACCACTTCTTGCAAGAAAAAATATTCAATTCTCAACAAGTTGTGGAAAACACCTTTTGCTTGTCGCTCTCCAGGCTTCTTTGCTGCTGGCATAAACAACCTATCGCAAGATGGCAAAACTGTGTCAATAGTTTAGGCACATACCTTGATTAATTGTACTGCTTGTTGTTTGAGATATAATAAACTACACTTTTGATTCAAAATTGGATATTTCATATTTCATGACCTAATATTATAACTATTGTGGCAATCCTGGTGATCTTTGATGTTACGATTGCATTTGTTTTGGGGTGCCATGAACTACACCCGTATTAAGAAGGTGAACTTAATACATACATGCTCTGTGTGTTTTGACTGTTCCACTGATCAGCTGTTCCTCCATCTTTCTTCCTCTCCTCAGGCCTCTCTATTTTCTGAGACACCACAGTATTGAAATTAAGCCAATTAATAACACTACAATGTCCTTCAAATATTCAAGTGAAAGAATGAGTCTCATGTCAAGCTAGAAATGATTAAGCTTAGTGAGGAAGGCATGTGGAAAGTTAAGATAGGCTGAAGTTAAGCCTCTTATGCCAAACAATTAGGCAAGTTGTGAATCCACAGAAAAGTTCTTGAAAGGAATTAAAATTGCTACTCCAGTGAGTACATGAATCATAAGAAAATGAAACAAACCTTATTGCTCTGAGGGGGTGAGGGGTAAAAACTTACCTGTCAGGTACAACGAACACTATTCTGACCGACAGACACACTAAAAGCCCCAACTTAAGCATTATATAAGGTATCCATGTAATAAAAAAATTTGCACCGCTTAATATTTCAAAATAAAAAAAGTAGCAATAAAACTTACGACTGACTTTCAATAAAAACTGCGAAGTCCTGGGGGCAATAGAATAGTATTTTTAAACAAACATATATTAAAAGAGGAAAAATATAAACAAACAAAAATGAGTGGCATATAACTTAATATCAAGTGAAGATATTTCACAGATATTAAAGAGAAATATAGCTGTTTCTACACAGATAAAAATGAGAATTAGTTTGCTTCAGACCTTTGGAAATACTTTAGAAAATTCTTCAGCCTTAATGAAAATGATCCCTGATTAAAGCATAGAACTGCAAAAAAAAGAATAAAATGTACCTGCAATATAAAAATATGACTGCTTCTTAAATCAACAAAAAATAACAACACTTGAAAAGATTTTATGATGTTTGTAAAAGCACGTATTAACCATTACATAAAAGGCAAGAGCAGATACATAGAGATACACTCTTGTAAGATTTGACATTGTTCAGTAACCGAAAAAAATACAGATTTCATCTGTACTATAATACGGTGTTCCCATGTCTATAGGGTAACCAATATAAGAAAAAAAGAAAAATATGTAAATAAAAATTAACACAAAATGTAAATTGGAATTATTAAAATAAAAATTCTTGAACAATCACAAAGAAGGTATTTAGAGTGGAATTTAATAGCAAAGAACAGAGGGAATAATTAAAAAACAAATATTAAGAATCAAACTCAATTACATCAGAAATTGCATTATACACAAATGGACAAAGCACTCCAAATAAAAAACAAAGGTAATCACATCAACAAAGCAAGTATCGCCAACTACATTCTACTTTCAAGATATATTCACTTTAAATATAAGATGGCAGGTAGGTTGAATATAACAGAATGGAAAAAGAATACTATTCACTCACTAACCAAAAGAAAGCTAATGTGGCTTTATTAATATCATACAAAGTAGATATTGAAGCAAGAACTATTACTTGAATTTATGAGAAAATATCATAATGATATATTTAACAATCTAATGAAAAGACACAACAATACTAAATGTATATGCATCTAATATAAATTCCCAATATACAACAATTGACAGAAATAAAGGGAGAATAGACAAATCCACAATTATAGTAGGATTTTTAAATGTACATCTCACAGTAACATAGATAGCAAATACATATTATACATAGATACTTACTGATAGCATTGCCATTAGCATTATTAACACCACTGACACTGTTATTAGTATTATTAACACTATTAGTGCTATTCAACACTACCAACTACAATATTAATGGCACGATTAACTACATGAGCTAATTGACATAGAAAACTATGCTCGATAACTGTAAGGTACACATTTTCAGGGCCACATGGAACACACACCAAAATAGACCGTAAGCTGGGCAATAAAGCAAGGCTCCACAAATTTCAAACAATTGAAATCTCTGACTACAAGAGAATTAACCTAGAAGTTAAGAATGTGAAGACCAGTAGAGGCTGCCCAGCTAGCCCAGTGGGTAGAGCATGAGACTCTTAAGGACAACTGGAAAATCACTAGATAATTGTAAACAACACACTTCTAAATAAGATGTGGGTCAAAAAAGAAATCTCAGTAGGATTAAGAAAATATTTAATTGAGTAATGATAAAAATATAACAAATGAAATAATATATAATGCATCTAAAGGAGTGCTCAAAGAGAAATCAAAATATTACAAAGAAAAAGGATTTAAAAACAATGATATCAGCTTTCATTTTAAGAATCAAGGTAAAAGAATGCCAGAGTTAACCAAAGAAATTAAAAACAATAAAATGATATAAAGACCAACCCAGTAAATTATTAAAATAAAAACACACATACTATAAAGAAAAGTCAATAAGGAGATGGCATCAATCCAATATGAAACATTGGCCAAAGACTTGAACTGGACTTTCACAAAAGAAGATATCTAAATGGTCTGAGAATAAATATGAATAATTCTTCAACTTCTTTAGTCAGGAGTAAAATTCAACTAAAACCACAATGTGATGTCACTACACACCACCGAATGACTAAAATGAAAAATACAGACAGCAGAAAGCAATTTTGAGGATGTGGAATATTCTCATACACTGTTTTATGGGAGTGGAAATTAGTTCAACAGCTTTGGAAAATTGCTCCAGTACCTACCAGGGCTGAATATATGTTTGTTCTATGACCCAGAAAATTCCACCCTACACTAAGACAAAGCAAAAATGTGTATATGTATTCTCCTATAAAGACATGTACAAATGTTCATTACCACATTACTTATCTTAGCAGAAAACTGGAAACTACCCAAATCTTCCTTCATTCCCCTTCCTTACATTTATCCTCAGTGTGAGTTCGATGTCAGGGTGTGATAATGAACGACAATCATAAATAATAAATCTATGGTATATATGCTCACAAAACATATTCAGAGATGTCCAAGACCATGGCAAGCAATTTTCTGCAGATAAGCACTCTGGGAAAACTATACTGTCTTCTACATCTCTAAAGATAGGTACTTAGTGAAGTTCATGTTCAGTCTCACATGTCAAATGTAAAAGTAAGTAAAGCCATTGTCAAAGTAAGAAGCTAAGAAATGAAGCCCAAGGAACTCTAGAAAATAAAGTGTACTTTCTTCAGGCTTCACCTGCTCTGAGACAAAGGATCTTCAATAAAGGAAATAAGACTCGAGTTGAGACCTAAAACAAAAGTAATAATCTCAAGGGAAGAAAGGAGAAGGTAACAAGAGAAGGAAAACAGAGCAGGCCTGGAATATGACCAACAGTTAAGAGGCAAACAGAAGAGAACAATATATTTGGTTAACAAAGCACCTCAGGATATAATATTAAATAACTAACACCGCCTATTTTTGCATGCACAACCTTGTGGTTTCGATTTCAGTGTGTCTTCTCATAAATAAAAGATGTTTTCCCAGTCCAGTTCTCTCTAAAAGATTGCAGAGGGCTGTCTCCAAGTGCCTGTTGCTTATTCCAATTGTCGATCTCAAAGGAATCTCAAAGTCAGCATATCAAAGTCAGTGTCCTGTATCTGTTTCCTTCCCAAGCCTCTCTTTCCCCAAATGTGCTTCATATTTTCATTTACTTGGTTTGGGCCCTGATTCCCTGATTATTTCCTTTATTACAGTGACAGCCACCTGACTGGCCTCCTTGACTCCCAACATACTTCCCTTCATCCGGTGGGTCTTGACCTTTATTGGACTCACAGAACTGCTCTCTTTAATGAGAGTAAGGAATGCTTTTCCAACAAAAATGTACGTAAGTACTTAACACAGGGCATCGTGACAACAGTTTTAAAAGGACCATGTATCCATGAATCCCATCCTTAAGCCCTCTGTCAGTTCTCATACTCCAGATTAATAGCTCTTGCGCTAAACCACTGTCAAAATTTCTACCAGAATAATAATGAAGAGGTAAATCTGTAGCGACTCTGTTGTATATGATAAAATGCAAAATCTTTCATTAGCATAGAAGTCCTGTCATTTGCCACTCTCTACATCTCCAGCCTCTCATTTGCCACTTGTCCTCTTCTCTGGTCTGAACTAGTTTCTGGACAGCAACCCCCGATAGTGCCCCTGCTTTGCTCATGCTTTTCTCACTGCTGGAAACGTCCTCTATCTTCATCATCTGTGCACCTTCTCAAGACTAAAGACAGTTTACACACTGTGTTCTCCAATTAAATCTTGTCGAATTTCCTCCTTTCACCTCCATTGTGCCAGGAATAGTTGTCACTCTCATGAGCACCCTCTTTTCCAGTAGTAATTCCTGCAGATTTTCATATAAACTCCCCAAATCCATGAATGATTAACTGGAAGCTCCCTGTGTTCATTTTGCATGGGAAGGGAATATTTTGATGGGGAAAAGTATCCCTTCCCTCTCCCCTTCTCTACAGAGAGTAAAGGGAAATTTTATGACCATTTCTGACACTGTTTTTCCCATAAAGCCAATTGATAATTCACCATTTCCCTTTCCTTCCTTCTCTAATCTAGTAAAGAACAGGAAAACAGTCTAACAGGGAGAGTTCTCCTGCCTTATACTAAGCCCTTCAAGAGTTATCTCCTCCAATTTGTAGAAGCAATCTTTAGCACAGGAGTACCAATTACCTTTGTGTGTTCAATTATATTTATCATTTGATCCCCCAAACCTCCCTTTGTGGTCTCTGTGTCTCATTGAGTCCTTTGTTAATGTAGAGGTTTTTCCCTCCTGCCTATGACATGCACCTTCGTAAGACCCACATCTAATTTATAAGGCTTGATAGAGAACATGCTCCTGGCTATCTCACTCCACTGCTCCACTGACTCCTACAAGGTGCAAATGTTTCCGTACCCTCTAGGTTAGGTTTAAATCCCAAAACCCATGCATATTAACTTGTCAGTTTTGTTCTGGTTTTCCAAGCATTCCTGAACTAGCAATGGAACATATTCAAACTCAGATCCTCATTACAAAGCTGTGAGATAATTTGCCACAATGCAATGTAATATCTGTCTGATTCATGGACTATGACCTCATTAAGGCTAACAACTTCATATGTTTACTTAATATCCTAAAGCTGCAGTCCCCAATCCGCGCACCAGAGGCTGGTACTGGCCTGTTAGAAACCTGGTCACAAGCTGCCTGAGCTCCACCACTCCTCACTCTGGTCTGTAGAAGCATTGTCTTCCATGAGACTTAGGAACCAGGCCGCACAGCAGGAGGTGAGCTGTGGGCTAGGGAGTGAAGCTTCGAAGCTTCATCTGTATTTACAGTCACTCCCCATGGCTCACATCACTGCCTGAGCTCTGCCTCCCCTTCCCCCAGCCATGGAAAAATTGTCTTCCATGAAATTGGTCCATGGTGCCAAAAAGGTTGGGGACCGCTGTCCTAAACCATATGGCACATGGTTGGCACATAGGGGTTAGATTATTGATTAGAAGCACATTGTTGGGAAAATTAAGATAAAGTTTATAAAACCAGTGCCAGGCACATAGTAAGCATTCCGTAAATGTTAGTTTATTATTATAGTAGGCAATGTTTAAATGCTTGCTGAGTGTCAAGGATAAATATAAAAGAAAAAATACTTTAAAATACCTTTCATCTCTTATAAATTATTATATAACTGTAACAATATCTAAAACATATTTTTTCCAGTTCTAGTTTCCGGATCCCTTATGTTTTTTAGGATTCCAGGTGTCCATGTGCCTTAAACAAAGACATTTCTCAGTAGGCATTCTTGTAAAATAAAGAGTCTCACTGAGAATTACAAAAATGTAATAGCCTACACCTTTTTACAGCTGGGCACAATTTCCTGAGGCTATACAGTATGTACTGCACAGAGAGGAATAGAAATAAAGCTGACATTCTTAAAATTATATCACCAAAACATTAACAGCCTCAGGCAAAGGAACAAATGGAAATTTATAATGCATGTAAGAAATATAGTGAATTGGAGACTTTAAGAGCAATAATAATAAAAGTACGACTATTGTAGACCAACTTAGCAAATACCCATGTTATCTGATACAGAAAACAACTATGATAACCTAGGGGAATGCATACCAGGATATATTTGGGTAGACTGATCGATGTGTTTGGGAATTCTTTTGATAAAACTGCTGTAGGCCACAACTGGTCTAGCAACGACATCTTGAACAGTGCTTGATATAGTATTAATAGGTACTGACTGAATGGATGAATGATGAATGGAGTTCATCTCTTTATCTTTGTAGCCCTTACTCTCTTCAGTTTTGACCCCCTTGCTTTCATTTTCCTACCTCTACGTTCTGTCAAAAAAATTCTTTCAAGCACTCTGAAGAATTCTTTTAAATGCACACCTTTTCCAAATTCTTCCACATAATCAGCAAGAGCACGCTTGTTCTATAAACAGAGAACTGCTAAGTTTATTTGTTAAGCGGAATCGGTTTCTATATTAAGACATGGCACATCCCATACTCATTCTGTTTCTTCTATATGAAAATATTTTCTGTTATGTAAACACAAGTTTTCAACCCTATCAGTAGACAAAGACTGTGATCACTCTCAGTAGTCTCATCTTCACACATTAAGGATAATGAGAAATTGATTTGCTCCAGCAGATCAGTTTGTTCCTTTAGCTTTACTGAGATAGCAAGATGTAGAAGGAAACCAGATGGCTGTGACTAGGAGGGATGGCTCTGGAAAATAAAAATGCATTAATGCAAATTTTGTGAGAAATACTGAATATTTGCAGATGATTTTTTCCCCCTGTCTCTAGTTACATCAAATTTCAAGATATATATAATAGCTCTGCTATTTCTACATTCTAAAAAATTACTCGAAATATATAATGGGATTTTATTCTGAAAAACGTAAAAGACACTTTACTGATTATGGTATATTTATATTTCCCAGCATTCTTGTAATTTAGAAGGGAAACTAGAATTGTGCACATGTGAATCTTTAGCTCTTTTTGGCTCCCCTTTTTGTCTTGTAACCTTGGGTAACTTAACGTCTCTTAACCTCATTTTCTTTTCATCTATAAAACGAAAAGAATAACAGTTCTTTTATATGGTTGTTGTAAGTTGTAAATAAACCAAAATAAACATCTGGACGCACAGTAAATGCTCAGAAAGTAATAAAGAATATCTGATTTTTAGATGGAAAAGAAAAGACACAAAATGTTTCAGTCATAATGTAGATTGCAGTACATTCATGAACCAATAATATCGCTATGCTTCTGTGCCCTCATTAGGAAGAATACAAGGGTCTGGGGACCACAGATGGATACAACAATAGCCCTTCTTACCATCTCTCCTTATGACCTAACTGGGGGAGTCTGAGTATTCATTTTTTTTTCCCAACTCTGGGCTCTACAGATTTAGAAGTCTTTTTCCTCGAAGGTGGTAGCAGGGGTTCCATTGAACTATAAGCTTTGGTTGCTACCTGATCATTTTCACTTTTGGGGCTCAGGACAAGCCTATGAGGATAAGAGTCACCACTAGTCATGGACAACTGATGCTGATCAGCAGGAGATAAGATAAATGTTACAAAACAGAGCACTCACTGCAGGAAGATGGAGCTTCCACCATTTACAATGCAAATGGTTATTATGACTACATGAAGAGAGTATGAGTAAGTTTACACCAACTCTTTTTTTCTTTTCTTATGTTTTTTCCATGATCTTCTTGTAGTATTTTCATACACCAGCTCTTAAATATTTCTCTCTGGAAGTGACACCTTTACAAAACCAGTGCTCTAACCACGGAGCTATGGAGCCTACCCAGGAAGTGACAAATTTAAATTACACTATCATTTCTTAGGTCAAGGCAAGTAACCTGGCCTCACTGAGTAAGGAAATGTGAAACCTCCAAACACTTGGAAGTACAGGGGACTAAATAGCAGTGAATAGTTATAATACTCTCCACAATGCCTAACTGGAGTTCCTTAATTCTAATATTGTAACTGAGTGAAAGATAACGAACCAAGAAATCAGTTTGAGGTATATGAGCTTAACCTACTAGAGAGCAGGGAATCATTGCAGTTTGGAAAAGGAATGGCATATACAAGTGTATCCTATTTGTTCTTTTATCAAAGACCTTGTGATCACATAATCTTCTCATTTTAAATGTCTTCACTGTTGCCCATGGTAGTGAAAATAATAACAGAACCAAAAATATCACTAAATATGAATCCATAGTGCTAAATAAGTTTTTGATGATAAAACAATGTACCTGTTACTAATCTTTAAAAAACAGCTGTCTAATTATGAACTGCTTTGATAGTATAGACAATAGAAAGCACATAAATGTATCTTTTTTTTTTAGAAAGGAAGAAAAATTGTCTTTATTCACAGACGAAATGACTGTTTTCTTAAGAAACCTAAAAACATGTACTAGAACTAATGAGTAAATTAGCAAATTCGTAGACACAATGACAATATACCAAAATCAATTGTATTTCTACGTTCTAGCAGTGAAAAATTGGAAAATGAAATTATAAAAACAATTTCATTTACAGGATTGTCAAAAACATGAAATACTTAGAAATAAATTTAACAAAAGAAATGATCTCTACATTTAAAACCTCTGCATTAAACATTTCCACATCAAAACCCACAAAAATATTACTCAGAGAAATTAATGAAGAGTTAAATAAATGGAAAGATAAGCCAAACTTATTGATTGGAATATTTAATTTTTTTATATTTACATAGCTGCTGCTGCTTGTTTTATTATCTCTAGTCTTGGAATACGATGGTTTTAATTTTCTTTTTTTTTATTTCAGCATATTATGGGGGTACAGATATTTAGGTTATGTACGTTGCCCTTGCTCCCCCTCCCCCGCCAAGGCCGAGCTTCAAGCGTGTCCATCCCCCGGATGGTGGGCATCGCACTCTTTGTGTATGCATATATCTGTCCCCTCCTCCCCTCCTGTATCTTGAATAACTTCTCTTTGTTTTGCTATTTAATTCAATCAATGTATTTATTGCACTTTAATATATGAATTTAAAAATCATTTTGTTATACGATAAGCCCAGTCCTTTATTCATTCATTGAATATATACTTAGTTGTTCCTCTATGCAAGACGTTTCTCTTCATCTGAATTGGGAATTGAGTGGGGGCAAAAAGAATTTTGCATCAACGAATATATACTTTCAAGGTTAACAAGATTTGAGATTTTGTTCAGAAACAATTACATTTTCTTTCAACATCAGTTTTCTTGCCTTGAACATTTTCAATGGTCATTTCATTGCTACTAATATATATTTTAAAAAAAGAGAAAACTCAGTATTGAAGTTCTGAGAAAGGTTTGTTGTCAAAATCTTTACTTTCTTTTCCTTAAATAAATCCATCTTCCTAGCATGATTCAGAGTCCAAAACATGTTATTTATTTCTTTTTAGTGGCATATACCTAAGGAGAAAAGGAAAACGTGCTAAAATTTAAAAAGCAGTAATTTTAGTAGCTTTTAAAAAACTCCCCCTGAGTGGCTTTACTTAATCACTTAACTTTATGATTAACAAAGGCATTTAGAAACATTCATTCTGTCGAATACATAGCATCAAGCAAAACAAAATTCACCTCCTAGTCTGTTGATGTACAATAAAATCTGAATAGAAAATTAATAGTTACCAATTAAAAATATGTCTTGGTAACAAGCCATTCAAACTAAAATAACCCTCTAAATTAGAAGCTAGAAAATAAAATAAGTTACAATTCAACTGTAGCTATAATATCTCTGAAGGAAATACTTACAGACTTTAGACTTCAAGCCCAATCACACTTACCTGTGACATAAAGGACATTGCCAAGGTAAGGGAAGAAGGGGAGAAGAAGAGTTCACTTATTCAAATTACAATATCCAGAAATCACGCGGAAGAACAGTCTTCAAAAGATTTACGTCAATTTCTAAGTGAAAGTGATCATAATTTGATCAATTTTGTCACAACAGCAGGAATCTATGTGCAGAATCAATAACTTTGTAGCCAAGTGAGTGACCTTCTTCTGATTCCAAAAAAAAAAAAAAAAAATTATCTAGGTTGAAGAATGACCTTGGGCAACCAAGAGGTAATATAATCAAGAAAGAAGCTTGAAGAAGCTTAGAGTAATAAAGGATAAGGCCCACCTAAATAGGCTGGGATTCAGAGGAAATTGCATTAGGATTTTTGAGTATACTTTGGGAACTGATGGATAATTCTGGCCATAAGGCATTAGAATGTACACGAGGAATTATAAAGAAAACTCTAGACAAGAAAGCTAATAAAGAATGGGTATCCATATCCTAGAATGAGTATTTAGGATACTGGACCTAGGACACAAAGTACCTGCTTATTGGGATTTAATTATAGGGCATGTATTGTTACGGTTTTAGATACATATCAAACCTCAGCTGCACTGGTTTAGAAATGGTTGTAGTCCAATACAAACAGTAAATATGAAGCAGAGACAGAGCCATGACCTAGGAAGGCTAGAAGCTGGGAAAGAGGACGCCATTACTACAAACCAGAAGACAAATATAAACTGTGAATGCATGAGCTAGGTGACTGCCAACACAGAAAACCTATTTCAGCAGCAGTACATATAAGACATTTTAGTTCTTGTCTGAATAATATTTTACTCTCTGTCAATAAGCACTTGCTGCCAGTGATTTTTTTTTTTTACCCTATTTAGGAATCCTCCATGTCCTCTCACCACAATTTTAAAATAAATATAGATGTTAATATCTAACAGTAACATCCTCAAACATACCTCCTCAAAACGACTTCAGTCTTCCTCACCTTTGAGACCTTAATGATGAAGAGAGTGAAATTATCTATGAATGTTAGAGGGGTAACAGAAAGGCGGTTCTAAGTTTCTGATGTCAATAGGGGCTTATGAGGGTCAACAGTGCTGCCGGTAGAAGCAGAGGCAGTACCGTGGAAGTGGAACATGGCAGTGGCAGCTTCCAACCTACTCGTATTTCTGGGGGAGGAGGGCACTGCAGGTATTGATTGGTTGATCTAGTTTAGATAAGCAGCAGATTAGAAATGTAGACAATAGATGAAAAAATTCAAATGGATAGATCCTAGAACAGAATTTATAACATGGGAACGGTAAATCACTGCTTATCAACATCCCCATATTTCTGTTAAATGCCTGCAAAAGAGTGCTAACTAGAAGACATTATGAACGAATTTATGATATATGCCAAGATACCATCCAAATGGATAATGACACAATAATCTGGAAAGCCATTTGCCAAAGGAAGTTGTGTCAGCCTTTGCTAAACCAAAGTACCGCCAGGCATAGTAGGTTAAAACAGCAACCATGTATTTAGCTATGACTCTGTGGGCTGGGTTCAGTACGGAGGTGGTTCTTCCGGTATCACCCAGCTCACTTGGCTGTCTCCTATGAGTTTAAGGCCAGCTGCTAGGTTAGCAGGAAGGCCTCAGCTAGAATGGCTTGTCTCTGCCCCATGACTTCTTATCCTCCAGCAAGTTAGCATGGGCTTATTGATGTGGCAGTAGATGCCCTAAAAGCTTAAGTTGAAGTGTGCAAAATTTCTCTGAAGCCCAGACCCAGAACTTAAACATCCTCACTCCTATCACATTCTATTGCCTAAAGCAAGCCACAAGACCAGTCCAGATTTAGGAATAGGGCAGTAGACTTCACTCCTTCATAGCAGAAGTAGCAAATAATTTATGATCACTTTAAAAAATTTAACGTGGAAGTTAAAATTCTTCTTATTAATTTAAAAGACTGTCAATCTTTATCAGATTTCCATGTGTCTCCTGGGAGCCAGCAGGTAAGAAAGACAGCAAGATGGACCTCCATTGTGACTCCTTCTCAAAAATTCCCTCAAAGCTCGTGTTTCAGATTTAGAAAGCAAGTAGTCCTGCCCCAGTCATTTTTGTGTCCTACTAAAGCAATAATGCATAATTCTTGCAATTTTGCATGATTTCATTGTCTTAAAGGAATAGTCTGTTGGTTGTGAGCAACTTTTCAGAATAACATACTCCATCCACATTAGGCATTTTGAAGGACAAATCTGAGCTATTCATGAAATTATTGAGGTACTTCACTGGAAATTGGAATTTGAGCCATCATGCAGCAAAATTCATGGACTGCTATAACGATATACTCTATTTAGAATGAAAGCATATACTTCACATGGTCGCTCATATAAAATTGCATCTCATGTATAACAGTTTTCTTTATAAAGACTATGTTATTGTATTTCCTGGGGAACTGGCACTGTTTTTTTATGAAGCTGCTTATGACGCATTTATAAATTTCCCGTAATCATTGGATTAGCTGGCAATATCATCTGCTGCAACGTTTAAACATGACATGGTTATAAAAAGAGGGAGGGAAAAGTCTCCAGGATATAAGCAGAGTACCAACCAAAAATGCTTGTAAAGATAGATTGACACATTTTCTCAAAATGCAAGATAAAACCTGAATACAGCAGTCCTAAAGAAGGTGATCATTTTTTCTACAGCATTTTCGTATGGCCATCCACTCAATGGCTTCTGGTACCCCCCCACATGTATTGATTTGAGTTTGGAGAATGCAATGAAGCCTTATAAGTGCTCTCTTGATTTATGATGGGGTCCACAGTGCTGGGTCATCTGCAGCAGCAGGACTAGTCAAGGAGTCTGTTACACGTGCCCAAATGCCTTATGAATGAGACACAGTGAATCCGGAGAAAGTGACAGCTGGGAAGTGTTTGTCAGCTTGTCATAAAAAGAAAGAACTTTTCCAAACTGTTAATGCAGAGATATCATGACCAGCCTAAATCCTATGCTAAGGAAAGAAAAAACAGTCTACAGAGATAGAGACAGTGACAAGTAAGACTGAGGGTGAAAGTGAGATGGCAAGAGAAATACTCTCTATATCGAGTCCCATGTGTTCCATACATACCATGGTCGCTTTTCCTACCTTGCGATTAATCTTCCCCAAAATAATCCTGCAGGGTAGATAAGATCGTATTTATTTTACATAGGAGTAAACTAATTCTTTCGAGTTAGTTCATCAGATAGACCAATCTGATGCCAAAGTTTGATCTAGTTCTACTACAACTTGCCACCTTCCTAATTAGAATTATTACTTAATACACTAACTAATTTAATTGCCTTCTTCTCCTTTCTCCATTTAATTTTTAAGCCATGACTACATTTATTTTAATAATATCCTTCTTTCTAAATCTCAAGTTGGCTAGGCTAAAGAAACAAACAAAAAATCCTGTTAATACTTCCATCATGTCTGTCTTGAAACACTGAAATGAATGTTGAAATCTTAAAAGATAAAATAAAAGCTCCACATACTAACTTTCTGTATTCTGAGATCAGTCATTATCTTAAACTTTTACTACTTTCTGGAAGTGACAATCATTCTCTCCTTTCCCCCATAATTCACTTCTTAAAGAACCATCTTCTGAGAGATTTTGTTCACCCCTCCTGTTTGGACTGTGAACTGCATAAACACATCCCCATGTGTGTCCATAGTTGATTCAGTTGGAAGAAAACATCATATGAAAACTGGGCCTCTAGAATTCTATTTCCTAGAAATTTGGAATTAGAACTAAGGCTCTGAATCTGTCTCTTAAGAACTTGGACCATAAAGTAATGTAAAGTTATGATCAGGTTAGTATAAAAGGGAAGGCGCATGTTCAGAGAGAGGAAGAAAGAGAAGTGGTTGTTTAGAGAAAAGTAGGAATGGAAGACTATTGGGAGGAGAGGTGGAGGAAGAGGGGGAAGGATGGGGACAGGGTACTTTATTCTAGTTCCTTAGAGCTTTTTTATTTCCTCTTGAAGTCCCTCTAGCCCATGCATTCTCACAGTGGCAATATCACTTCCAAGGGAACAACTGGTTCTTGGCAGGGAGGGGCCAATAAAATCTTAATTTTGCAATAAATTTTGGCCCTCTAAAGCCCAAACTTACCTAAAAAATTCTTATTAATTAGTATTTAATTTCATCAGGAGGAGGATAATTGGGAAAGAACCTCTAAAAAAGCTCCTTAAAGATGATAACCAAAAAAAAGTTGAAAAATACTTCTATGGTCCCTTATTTAATTAACAATAATTACTGAGCACTATTTACATGGCAAGCACTGTCCTAGACACCTGGGACATAGCAATAAATAAAGCAGCAAAACTCCTGTCCTGGTGAAAACATGGTGTTCCAGAAGGTGTCCTAGTATCTTTTAAATAAATTTTATTTTTTCTTAAGCAGGCTTGACTAGATACTCTCATTGAAAGCAAATTCTTGACTAAGGCAATGAACCTTCCAGCCAACCAGGAAGATACTTAATTCGATTCTACAGGTAGCTTTTTTGACTCTGATGATTACAGCTAGAATTTTTTAAACAGTGCCTACATGTCAGATAATTAATATAAATTATTTCCAATCATTGCCAAAAGTCAAAAGTTGGGTATGCTTTTTTTACTATTATAAATGAGAAAATTAAGATTTAAAGAGACTAATTTAAGACTTCACAGCTAGCAAATGAAGGAACTGGGATTTTTCACAAATACTGGCTGGCTCTAAAACAATGCTTTTTAAACTATTCCATGCTGCTTTTTGCGTACCTAAGCACTGTGCCAAAAAATAAGACAGCTAGGTTTTCTCGTCTCCTCTGAAACTTTGATGAGTCATCAAATTTCTCTGTGTTTTAGAAGTTTTATTTCATCTATAAAATCTGGAAAGCAATGTCAAAATATAGTAGATGATTTCTTAACCTAAAATTATTATTATTCACTTCTTAAAAGTCTATGATACAACTAAACAACTAAAGCATAAGAGACCTCATCAACAGTTGCTCAATATAATATCACTCATATTATATGAATGTCACCTTTCAACTTAGGAAGTTCCCCTCTAAAGAGGAGTCCAGTATTCTTACTTTAATTGTAGAATTTTATTACTGGTATATTTTTTTCTGCTATTTAGTTAATAAAAATAGAATTTGTTGTTTTTTTGTATGATGTAGATAATTGTTTCATAAATCTTATATAGTTATAGATATTTCCATGAGATATTATTACATTTCATTTGGTTTTGGACAATATTTAAATTATGTTTTCAAAAATTATATTTTTGTTTTTCAATAAGAAATAGAAAAGTTCAGCATAATAGTTCAAAGAAGCAGAGAAATGGATGATGGAGAAAGAGAACAACACTCTCTCTCTCTCCCCTCTTTCTTTCCTTCTTTTTTAACCAAAATATTAATGTGCATAGTGATCCTCTCCATTTAACAATGACAAAAATGGAGCACAAAGGGATTAAGAAACAGAAAGTTAAGCCGCTAATGCCCTAATTATCAGAGCCAAGATTTATACATGTGTGTTTGTGTAGCTCTAAAGCCCATGTTTCTTTTCCACCAAAACACATGGCCTCCTAGAACCCCAATGTGAAATCCATCATCCGCAAAACAGAGCCTTGCCTCCTTTTATTTAAGTTTTATAACATCAATTCTTTGTGAGACTTGAATTTATGATAATAAATTCTCTCCTGTGCCTACATTTTCATTCCTTTTTTATTTCATTTAGCCCTCAAGCAAAGCAATTTATGGTAAAGGCAAAAGTAACATTTATCCTTAAGTTGTTTTAGGACAAAGTCATTTCTCTTATGAAACATATGAGATAGCACAGAAACCGGATATTCCAAATTAGTTCATATTTGTGTTTAAATACAAATAAGAGGCAAATTCTAAAAGGAAAAACAGTGTCTTGACTATATCAAGCTTTCTGTGGCCCACCTCCCTGCAGAAAGCAGGTTCTCCAGTTGCTTATACACTCTGGCTCTGCAATTTCCCCATAAGAGGATTGCTCTGCCTCCCATATATCTTGTCTCTAAATCATATGGATATATAACCAACAGCACAGAATGTTGGAAATTCAGGTCCCTGTTATAAGTTTAAGCATGAATTACCTCTCATACGATGTCTGTCTAAAACACATGTGAGACAACAGACAAGAACATGTAGCAATCCCTTTCTCTAGGGCACTATTTATTTTTTTTTAAGTAGGCTCCCTGTATCATATTCTCATGGAATGCTTCTCACATAAAAAGGCAGATTATCCAATTTATCCCACTTCACTGAGTCAGAATTTCTGGGAATTGGGCCCGAGAATCTGCTCTTGAATGGAACAAGCTCTCTAGGTGATTCTGGTGCACATTCGCTTACTCGAAGTCTTTGGTGTTTTCTTTTTATATAGTGTTAGCATTTAAAGAAAGAAATATACCTAGATTATATTAATTCCATAGGAATGGTATCAACTAAGCAATAATTTATTGTGCAGATTTATTTTGTAACCTGTATAGCTTTAAGAAATGTCTCCTAAAAGTATTTTTCAAAAATATGTACAAAAGGCCGGGCGCGGTGGCTCACGCCTGTAATCCTAGCTCTCTGGGAGGCCGAGGTGGGCGGATCGTTCTGAGCTCAGGAGTTCGAGACCAGCCTGAGCAAGAGCGAGACCCCATCTCTACCAAAAATAGAAAGAAATTAAT